>VWYP01017935.1:61581-92596 GCA_013400435.1 Pycnonotus jocosus | reverse complement strand
GGCTGCCCCACCGCCCCAGGTAAGAACCCCCCCGGGCAGCGGCTCTGGGTGCGCTGGGGTTGCCGCTGGGGAGAGAAGAGGACTTTGGGGATTGCTTGCGAGCAGGGGGAATCTGTCCGTGGGGGAATGCGCGGCTGGAGGGGATGCGCGCACCGCCAAGGAGAAACCCAGCCCGGGCTCCAGCGCAAAGTCTCTGTCCTCCTGCCCCTCTTTGTCTCTTTTTTTCTTTTTTTTTTTTCGTGTTTATTTGGAGTATACCANAAAAAAATGCAAACCCGCACTACCGGCTCGGGGCCTCGTTCCCTATTGACTCCAGCTGCCAGCCCGCTCCGGTGCGGGTTTGGGCAGCTGGCGGGGATGCGAGGGATGGAACCCAGCTCAGGGAATGGTCGGGGACGCGCATCCCTCCGTCAGCCGGGCTCCGCGGGAGGACAGCACAACTTTCTCCTTTTTACATAATGAGTTTTAGTAAGCTACGCAGCCTGGGGAGAGCTGCCGAGGGCAGAAACACCCGGGAGCGGGGCCGGGAGCCGGGGACGATGGCGATGGCTCCGCGATTGGTTTTTCTTTCTGGTGCGGCTGGAAGTTGGGAGTGGAAGGGACGGCAAGGGAGGGCAAGATGCCGGCAGCGCTAGGAAGACTTTCTAGGACAAATCGCACGCTCAAGTCACCTCGTTGCGAGGTTAGACGGCAAAACGGACAGTGATCCCCCTGTAAGGAGCTGGCAGGCCGGTCTTTGCGCCCCCCGCCACGCTCTCCCTCTTTAAGGGGTGTATAAATCCCGGACCTGCGCTGTCAGCCTTTCTTGATAAATTAAGGGCTTCGCAGTCGAAACCTATTTACACCTCCATTATAGGGCTAACCAAATGGGGATCCGCATGCATATTTTTACCGCAAGAGATCTCATACATCTCCGCCAGAGTCGCCCCTCGGGCCATGGGATAGCAGATAGGGAAGGGGGGTGGGCTGTGCTCCGCCGCGGCCAGCACTTGAGCGGAAAAAAGTCCGTGTCCCCACTGGGTGCTGGCTGCCCGGGGCACCCGGGACCCGTTCCCCTTGCAGGGGCAAGGAGAGGGCGAGGGTGACCTCCCGCAAGCCTTGAGGGGACACACGGGCTCCCCTAGCCCAAAGCAAAGCCCTCGGGGAAGTTTCTCCTCCGATGGAGCTGGGGTTTGACTGTGACACTTGCCGTGCCTGTCCCTTTATCTGGGGAGAGAAGGGACAACAAGAGCCCCACACGGATCCATCCTGTCCCCGCGGTCGGCGGCTTTTCCAGGCTGCGCTTTCCATTTATTTCCAGGCAGCAACCTCGGGGTAAAAAGGGGTCAGCCCTTCCTGGGACAGGTTCTTGGTGTCCCCGAGGGTCGCCCGGCGAGGCCGTCGGCAGAAAGGAGGGAGGGCGCAGCATCCCCCGTTTCCCGGTTGGATTCCCGCACCGAGTGCTGCCCGCTCCCTTTCGAAACGAAACGCGGCCGGAGCGAGGTGGTATCGGAGCCCCAGACCCGGGGAGGGCTCGGCCCTACACCCCTGCCCCTGGCTGGGGGCTTTGCGGGGTTGCCCCCGCACCCTCTGCTCCAGGCGGCCGCGCTCCGGCTGTGTCCCGCATTCCGGCTCCGCCGGGGAAAAAGAAATGTCCCCGCTCCGCCTCATCCCGTCCCCTCCGGCGGCCCCCTCCAGTTCCACTTGGTTAGCTCAAGTTTTCCATGTAAATGACAGTAATAAATATCTAATCATGTCCCGCAGCTATCGGTGGCTCGCCGAGCAGCCGGCATTAATGAGACATCCAGGGGAAGTGGGGGAAAGGAGAGGAAAAAAGAGAAACATAAAAAGGAAACTTTTTGCGCTCTCTCTGAAATGGTTTCTAGAGGCGAGGCCCGGCCGGGGTGCAGGGGGGATGCGAGGAGCGGAGCCCCTCGCTTCTCCGGAACGATCCCAACTGTGGGGTCGCGCTCGGGTTCAAACCCGTCCCCTCTAATTAACCCCCTCCCCAAAATCCCAGCAATTCCCTTCCAGGGAGGGGCGAGTCCGGTCGCATCCCCTGGCTGGGAGCTGCTGTCCCGAAAGCCCCGCGGAGATGCGTGTGCCCATCCCTGCCGTGATTCCCAAACAATTAATGGAGCTGCGATGAGCTTTGAATGTTGATGGCGGGCCGAGGGGGGGAAGGCGGTGGGAAGGCTGCGGCTGAAATTAAACCATGAGAGTTGGATTTGTTCGCCTAACGCTAAACAAATGGACTGATTACCTTCTTTCCAAACGCATCAGTCATACTACATTAAGTAGCAGAGAGCTAATTATCCCAATTAGGAGGCTGATTTATAATTAATGGCTTGGACCAAGTGATAATTGGATGTTAATGGATAACAGTTTTGTCTGAAGTAGCCTCCCACTTCCCCAAAGGCAAAGCTGGAGGGTTTGGGGTTTATTTACCCTCTCTCTCCCTCACCTCCGCACGGAACACAAAGCAAAAGAGAAGCGAAATCTGCTCTTAGCTGGGTCGGGTGAGACCCTCCAGGCCGGGGGAGCCGCTGGCCTGCCCGGGGCTCAGCGAGGAGGGCTGCGGGGGTATCCTTCAGCACCCACCTTCCCCAGATTTCAAGCAATACCTGCTGCTTTTTTCCTCTCCTCCCTGAGTTTCCAAGCCGTGGACAACTCATCCTGCTGGATTCCTCATCCACCTACAGGACGTGGGTCGTGTTCTCGATGAAGGGCTGAGCCCCACAGGGTGCCCTAGTGCAGATGAGGCTGTTCCTCTGTCCTAGGGAGAGCAGGATGGGCTCACCCTGAGGATAAGAGGTTCTACACCCTCCTTGGCCCACACCCACCCTGTGCAGTGGCAGGCAGAGAGTAAATCTGCAGTTTCTCACTTCTCTGTGTTCCTCTTGACCACATCTCAGAACTGGCTTGCTGTCTAGCTTCTCTCTCCCATGTTCACTTTTCACCCATGAGTAAGTTGGTGCAAGTCAATCCTATTTCCTTGTTTGCCCCAGCCGGACAGACTCGGACTTAAAACTCTTTGGCTTTTGGATTGCGTTTCTAAGTTCAGTTTTTCTATTCTAACCAAGAGCTGCAATGGGCACGAAATTCCTGAAAGGGTAAGAGTGACTTCAACCCTGGGTTACCCCATGACTGATGAGAAGCTGTATTAAATTACACCAACATAGTCAATGCAAAAATACACCCAAAACTGTGCCACCAGTACACAGAAAGGCGGTTTAGATCAGCTTTCCAGCTTTCCCTGCTAATTTAAAGAGATCTTGATGTCTAAATGGGAGATTCTTCTTGTGCTCACACACACGAGCAGGGATCTTATTGCCATATCAGAAGGCACAGCTGTGTTTCACGGAGCTGGTGCAGATGTTGCTTTTCCTCAGTGCCAGTGTTGCTGCCTGCACCAAAGAAATGGATTTAGAGGAGCTTCCCACAAATCAGAGAAAAGGGCAGGCTTGCCAGGCAAGCTTTCCACAATATAGTTGTAGAGGGAGTGACTACAGTGGGTTTTGTTCCCAGTGTCTTTATCTTTTAAAAGAATGTTTAACTGAGAAAGAAGGAAATTGGATGAAAAAAAGCCGGAGCAAACAGTTTATTTTTCCTCTGTCGTTTTCACAACCAGCCCTGACAAAACAAAGGTGCTGCGGAGAAGGTCCTGGACCAGCTCTTCTGATAGAGCTACCTGGTTTTACTGGTAACTGCTGGTTTTACTGGTAACACTATGGATAAACTGTTTAGTAGAAGTAGTCCATGTTTTCTAATATTCCAGTGGTTTTTCAGGGGCATCTCAAAATTCAGCTTGTCAAGTTGAAAATGCTTCTAACTGAGGCACTGATGAAAGTCAGCTGGGCTTAAACCCTTTCAAAAGGTTGAGAGCTGCTTTTCACAACTTGTGTCTGAACAGAACATTTATAGTTACCTTGCTTCATCTGGAAAAACATAAGAGTAGGGAAAATGCTGAAGAACAGGGATTCAATAAATCCCAAATTTTCCAATCCTATACAGCTACTAATAAATGAATATACTTCGGGGGAATTTCCATCAAAATGTGCTGGTGGAGAATTTGGAAATGTAGCCAAATAGTCAAGAATTAATTCATGATGCACTGGGGTTAGCCAAACCCTGGGTCTGCTAAACTCCAAGAGTTACTGAAATAGATTTCTTTTTTTTCTTCCCTTTAACTTCATTAGGTTTTGGATCAGACTTCTTCTGTTTCCTAAAGCAGTTCTGGTGGAGTTACAGCTCATGGGAAGGAGAGGGTCTCTGAGGGAGGGCCAGGAGAAGGATGGACCAGCAGTTCTCCTAAGGGAGGGAAAGAGACATTTACACCAGGAGTTGGGGGTAGCTGGCACAGCTCTGTTAGGACCATCAGCAGCCTCTGGATGGCCAGAGCAAACACTGACTTGAGAAATGGTGCTGTAAAACTGAAAGTGTGATGCTTGGGAACTCCACTAGGATCTTCCAAAGAAAGAGTAACAATTGCACTAGGGAAGACGAGCTGATGGATCTCGCCAGGGAGAAAATGCCCTTCCCAAGGGAGCTGTGGAAACCTGCTGTGTGCAGCCGTGCCGAGCGCCGGGCGGAGCGAGCAGGGAGCAGCTCTTGGCGTGTGTTATAGCCCGAGGTGGGTAAACCTCTGCTGAGAGATTCCACATCTCCCCACAAAACCCAGCAGACATTTAGCAGCTCTGCCTTCCTTTGCAGCACACAGCCCTGTAGAGCACAGATCACCTGCTGGTGGCCAAAATACATTGCTTACCTTGGCAGCCGCGCTTGATTCGGTGCAGGGATCCAAACGCTTACGGGAAAAGAAGCCTTACATGCACCCGTGGTGCTCCCTGGCACTGCTGCCACTAACTCCAGTTTGTGGCCCTGTTTTAAGGTGGCACAAGTCTTTCCCCCAGCCCCTCTTTGTAAAAGCCCTGAGCTCAAGCATCTTTTTTTAGTGGTAGGATGAAAATTTGTGTTACCACTTTCAAGGAAGAAAAATTTCAAATTTCTGATTTATGCTTTTAAGGTATTAGAAGTTCCCCACAATTCCAGTGCTTGTGGAGCTGCCTTTCAGGATTTTTTTTTTTTTTTCTTTTAGACCAAGGTAGGACTGTCTGTCATTTTACCTCATAGATCATTTAAGTCTGAGCAGGAGCAGTTGTCATCCTGTGTTTTGTGACTGTCGTTTGGAGTGCTGCAAGAATCATCTGCAGAGGCAGGGTCCAGCTGAACTTGCAGAAATATCCTGAGTTTAGGCTCTTAGTTTCTGTTGCTTTCAAATTTTTCTTGTTCTTTCTATCTCTCAAAATCACCTTTGAGCAGAATTGCACTTGGCATCATAACCTCACAACCCTCCATCTAATCAGCTAAAAGAGCACTGAGGAAAGTCCTTTTGTGCCAGAGGGGTTAAACTCCAGCAATGTGGCAGAAACCACTGCATTTCACAAAGACACACTGCTCCCCATCTCATGTGCACACCAAACTCTGTCAGCTCAACACCCAGAACTTACAGCTTCAACTTTTTGCTCTCTACTTGATGAGTAGTGGTGGTGGTTGCAGAAATCAGCCTCCCTTCGTGCCTCATCTCAGTGCCTGCCCGTGGAGAGTGCCTGGAGCAAGCCCACACTCCCTCCTGCCAGCCTGGCTGCTGGGCTTGTAGCACCTGGGAGCAGCAGGAGAGGAACCGGGAATGTCTTAAACTGCCTCAGAAAATCTTTACAAAGCTTATCTGTGCACAGATCTTGTTTGATCTCTCTTGTTAGGGCTCAGCGTTAGGTTGACAGATCAGCGTTGTGGTTGTGGTTCTCAGGGCAGACACAGGTCCTTGTCACTAGAGGCCACAGGCTTAAAAACATATTTTGACACAGAACTGTAGATCATGTCTTCTTAGTGAGATTGTCACGGCTAAAATCCTCCAGGATATTGCTCCATCTTCCAGGGGTGGGAGATTCCCGAACCAGAATTCCCGAGAGGCTGCCTTCCAAGACGGCCAGTTTGCTCATGGGAACAATCTGCAATCAAATATGCTGCAGGCAAAAGTTGTTTTGGGGGCAGAGAGCAAGCAGCAAGCCACCCTCCTGCTTCCAGCAGCCCTTTGGGAAGGGCAGAGTTTCATTTGGAAAATTCCCTTTGCCAGCATTAGGGAAAAACAAAATGATGCTTCTCAAGAAAGCCTTTTTCACAGAAGTGAGGCAAAGGACTGAGCAGGTATTTTGTTTTATTATTTTTCATAAAAACCCCAAATATTAACCCTTTAAGCAGTTCATGAATTCAGTAGTGTGATTGCAGGGTACTTTAAGGTTACTCCAGGTTGTGAATTCAGGGCAGTCCAGAGGCAGAGATGCTGGAAGGTGTGGAGGCAGGAGAGCACAGCCTGGCCGCAGCGGGATGAGATTGCATTTCATATCCATGGATGTGGAGTGTGCAGCAGCAATGTTGGCAGGGCTGGGCTGTGGGGTTCAGTCTCCATTCTGGTGTTCATGATAAGAAATTTTAAATGCATGATTTTTGTTGTTGTTTCTGACTGGCCTGGAAGCAGAATGAGGTGAGAAATTAGAGTCAAAGTGATCTTCACATCAGGAGCTTTGATTGTTTACCCAGGAAAAGGCTCCACTTCCATGTAATTTCCAAGAGCTTCTGCCGAGGTTTGAGCACTGCTCTGAAGGGGAGAAGGGAGGTTTGTCCTGGTTTGATCTGCAAGCACTGCTTGTCTCGTGTAAATTATGACGAGCAAGGGATTTTGCTCCACAGTGATGTTTAGTGATGCCACTCCCGGCTCTACACTGCGAGCTGTTGGGGCTTCAAGCCCTGAAACTTATCCCCTACTCAAAAACAGAGCCTTTAAGGATCTCTTTATTTTATTTTCTTTATTTTGGACTCCGCAAGCCTACCCCCTGAAGAATACCTCTGCAAACAGAGGCATTGGAAAGTCTTTTGCCAGGAAGTGTCTAATCGGTCACTCAGTTCTGTTATCATTTGGGTGAAAAATTATGATTTTGCAAAAGCCTTAAATAAAAATCACAGCAACTGACGTGAGTTACCCCTGTCACCCAGGGCCTGTTACCTCAGCTGCTCACAACCTGGTGTTGAGAATTTCTAGGGTCCTGCAACAAAACTTCCTTGTCCCAGCAGGATGCTCTGAGGTTTGTTTTATAAAAATTGTGAGCCCTCTCACATCCAGTTATGTTTCCACTACAAATAGATGAGCATTACAAACACAGTTGCTGTGCTCATCATCAGCACAGCTTCAGAGAGTCAATTATTTGACAAGGTCTACCCAAAAATGGTGACGCTGTCCCTAACTGGAAGCATTTCCAGATTTCAGCTGCCAGCAATCCTCCTGGTTTTAAGAAAACAATCTCTTTATTTGTCCCAAGGTCACTAGGAATAGCTGAGTGTGAGCTGCAAGAATTGGTGTAATTGCTCAGGTTTTGCTTTTGATGCATTGTCACTTATTTAACTAGATCGTGTTTAATTAAGGTCTCTCTCTACACTTAGAAATTAACTTTCTTTAAATCCAGGAATTTTCACAGGTGTAAAAATATTTCAGGAAGACCAGAAATGCAGAGTCCTGGGGTTTTTTTGGGAGCTGTTCTCAGTTCCTTATTTCAGTTATGAGGAAAGTCTTTTGGAAGCCTGTTTTTGTGGTGCATGCTGCTCTCAGACTTTGACATTTGAATGAGAAACTATGATGTGTTGCAGTATTTCAAATTCTCTATATTTCAAATTCTCTATATTTCATCCACTACAAAGGTGAAGTTGTTTCCTTAGACATTCGGCAATCTCAAGTGAGGAACAAAACTGATTTATAACGTGTTGGTTATTATCTTATGTGATTTTGGGCCTTTATATATCTAAAAGATTTAGGGATATATAGATATAAATATAAAAAATTGAAGAAAACCTCTTGCTAGGATCATTTATTCATAACCCCCCAGGTATGTAATTCATTTAGTACCAAATACATATAAACCCAACGCCTGTCTATAGAGTGAGCCTGTTTTCCCAGAATGTGAGTTACACAGAGTCAAAGATTTGTTATTTATCTTTCTGATTTGAAGTGTTTCTGAATAAGGAATTAAAGCATAAAATCATAACGCAGAACAGCTCCGGGGGAGATGAGAAGGGATATTCTGCTGTGATTCTATTTTCAGTGATGCTTTTTGCCAGTGGTAATAAGGGGGAAAGGATGTTGCAGCACAAACCATTTGCTGTTTTTCCCTGTTAGTAATGAACAGTGCTTTGCATAAACACCAGCAGTGATTTGTAACACCTTTGCAGGTCCTCAGGCTGAGGACCACAACTTTCCTTTTATCTGACAGGGTTACTCCTATTTTCCTATTTTTTTCTGTCACCTGCAGAATCCTGAACACCAATCAAGTGCACCAGACTTCTGTTTCATGCTTGATTTTTTTTAACTGATCTTTTCCCTGTTCTCAAGCTGTGCCTTGCATCAGGGCACAGACCCGAGGCCATGCTGTGCTCCTCCAAACTTTAAATGCATCTGTGGTGAATATCTTCATAAGCAATGAACTATCATCTTGAAATTCCCTTCTGAAAGTGACTTTCCAAAGTTCAGATTTGACTTTTTTTTTCTTTTTTTTTTTTTCTTTTTTTTCTTTTTTCTTTTTGGTATAGCTTATTTCCCACATAAAGAAGGCCTTGTTCACCCTTCTACCATCAGCAACCTTCTCATTTTGGGGACAGCTTTGATGAAGTGATAAAGAAACACCCCATGGTGCCCACCACTCAAAAGCAGACTGGCATCCTCTTCTTGAGACCTCTAGGAATAATTTAGTATTTCTAACTCATAGGTTTTACTACCCCATTCTTTGTGATGGCACCTGAGTGTCTCGTGTAGATCAACGAATTTAGTCTCAGTATTTCTTTGAGTTGGGTTTGACTCTGTTTGGAGGGAAAAGAGAGAATGATCCAAAGCCCCTGCAAAGCTGCATGTCCTATACCCAGCCTCAGCCTCATCTCACCTGACAGTGTTCGCTTGAGGAGGGCAAATATCTTGTTTGTGATTATGTTTTGTTTCATTGGTTTGGGTTTTTTTGTTTTTTTTTTTCTTGGTTGAAGGGAAAAGATGGATGTTTTCTTGCCAGGAACTTTCAAGAAAATTTCAATACCTCATTTTTTAACTTGTTCTCAGGTCTGTCTCAATTCCACATATGCACAAGCCACTAGGAACAGGAGTTTTCACCTGATGAGGAAATGCATGGGTCTCTCTTCATATCTTCTCTCAGGACAGAATTACATGCAAAATTATACCAATATTAGTTACCAGTTAAACAGGGAAACCTAAAGCCTTGTACAAAGCTAAGGACATTAAAATCCAGGGTCAGATCTCCCCTGTATGCCACTCTGTTACGTGGTGCACAATAAATTGCATCACTTGTGCTGTGTGGCTTCATGGCAACCTGAGGTTTCCAGGGCCAGTGCTGGGAAGGGATGGATGGGAGCCACCCGGGTTGGAGCAGTGCAGCTCTGCTCTGGGATAACAGGGTTCCTGCTTCTGGCTGGTGAATGTGCAAAGTGCTTTGCATCAGATTGAGCAGCAGCAGCTGAATACAGAGCGGTGGGATTGGTCTGGGATGGGCAGAATCCTGCATTGCCTGGCCTCAAAGAAGTGCAGGAAAGGAGAAAGCTGGATTTCTCATAGATAGCAGCAGTTAAAGCTCAGATGAATCCCAAGTCCTCTCTGTGAGGCTGGACCCTGGCAGAACACGGCCCCTGCAGTGTGAGAAATCTGCAGGCTTGGGAAGGAAAACAGGCACAGCATCCATGAGTCTTCCATAGCCAAGACATGAGTGAGAGGCAAGAGCTGTGGGAGGGTTTTTGACACTGGGGTAGAAATGCCAGGACTGTAAAGACAGAAGGAGTGGGAACCCCGGCAGGGTCTGGTGCAGGACGCGGCGAGGAGACCTCACAGCCCGGAACTGTGGAATGTGGGGAGCCGGGAGAGGGTCGGAGTTGTGCTGCTGGGGTGGGAGAGCCTCTGCTGCTGCCCCAGGGGCCGGGCAGGAGGGGATCCCGGCCCCAGGAGGTGCCAGCCCAGGCACTGCCCGGCATCATCCACCCTCTGTGCGGAGCAAACCCTGCACGATCAGCACACAGGGGCCCGCCTGGGGCATCTTTCTCTCACCTATTGTTTTCCTGCATCTTCCCTGTGCCTTCCCTTCGCCTTCCCTGTGCCTTCCCTGCGCCTTTCCATCTCCCTTCTTCGCTGCTCCCAACTCTTCAATGATCTCTGGTGACCAAATTCAGGATGAGGAATCCCCTTTCTTCCACCATTACCCTTCCACCTTATCCATAGCTGCTCAAACCCATATCCTTCCATAAAGCAGGACTTCAGACTTTGCTCTCATCCTCCTCCTGGCTGTGGCTGTTCCTGAGGCCCTCCAGCCACGCAGAGACATAAAAGATGCATTTGCAGATTTTGAAAATTAAAACCATCTATACAGCCAGTGGGAAGGGATCAGCTTATTTGGTTGCTTAATGAAATATAAAGATTATTTTAACCAGTGTAAGCACTATTCGACAGCTTGTGAAACACAGCGGTGGCTTGATGAATGGCTTTCTCCATTAAAAAAAAAATTGCTGCATGATGTCTTTTAAATATTTAATTTATTGGGGTTGGAGTGAGCTCGGAGCTGACAGTTAAACAGGAGCTATTTGTGGTCTCAGTTAACTTTGCTTACCCGGCTGAACCGTCTCACTCAGTAAATTCCCTCATTTTTTACACAGAATCTGGGATGATACATTTGCTGCACAAGTGAGTAGGAAGTTCTGCCTGTTGTCTGCACTGCAGTGTAACAGGCAGTTATCACCAAAACTGTGATGGGTATTGATTCCCAACCTCAGTCCACCCCTATGAAGTCCTTCTTTTTTTTTTTTTTTTTTTTAATGCACTCTCTTCTAGGTCACCCAAAAATGTACGCAGAAAATCATATTTAACGCTGAAATATTCCTGGAGCAAGTGTTTCAATGGAAACATTGGGCTCCAGATACAACACCATTGGCAGTATCCTTGGAAGACTGAATAGTATGGGAAAATTCCCCTCCTCTCCCTCTTCATTTTTCCCTTATTGTGCCAGCTTGCTACACAGCCGACGACATGCAAGGGGGATTAGAAAAGAAAAACAGGCATTTCTGTGAGTTGGGAATCAAAGACACTTGGCCTCCCACGTATCTTCTGGCAAGGCTGAGCCCCGATGTGGATTCTCCAGCCTCTATTAAGGACAGAGGTCTGGCAGCAGCCCAGGGCAGTTAATAGGTTCTGCGTCCTCAAATGGTTTTCACGAAACACGCAGGAACTTAATAAGCTTTGAGACCTCCACCCCGCTGGCCAGAGCTGGTGCGACCAGCCAGCTGGTTCACAAGTGAGGAGGCAGAATGAAGTCGAAAATCTCTGTTTTACTGCCTGTGTCAGCCAGAAAAGCCAGTCCTGCCCTTGTCTGTGACAGCAAACAACTTTATTGGGTAGTATGATGGTCTTGACAAATGAACCACACCAAGGATGGGGTGAGGCTGCACCACAGGTCAGTCTTCCCCAGGTGATGGGAGATGTCCTCTGTGGCCATGTCAATGGTACATGCCCCTGGGACATGTCCCTTAACACGTGCCACCAGCAGCAGACCTTTGCAGTCCAAGAAAGCAACATCACAGCTGTAATTTTGCTGTGAACCTCATGGTGAGGAAAATAGATAAGAATGCCAAAAATCTGTTGGTGTGCGAGTCCATCACCTTGGTCAGAGAACCAGCAAACAATTTTGTCATTGCTTTGATCTTCCCTAAGCTCCATTAGAGCAGAGCTGTGGCATCCTTGTGTTTTGGTTGGCACCTGAAATGAAAGTGTCCATTTTCACATTTTATCTTAGAATAATGGGGGGTCAATCCAGAGTGGGTGAACAGGCAGACATGAAGCAGATGACACTGGCATCAGGGGATGTGTCAGATCTTTGGGGTGTAATCCCAGCCAGACCTATCACCTTCCATTGGCACTCAGTGCTGAAATGATGCAGTGGCAGAGCACGAGGGACTTGGGGAAACAGGAATGAAGCAGGGTGCTAAGTTACAAAATTATGGGTTTATAGTTACTGCCATCTCTTTGAGAAGACAATCCCAAAACCAGGACTCACATCCATGAGGGTCATCCTTGAGCTGGCAGAGCATTTGTCCAAACTCCAGCTCCAGCATGTTTCCCTCCCCTGTTCCTGGGCACCACAGTGCAGAGATGTTTGCGAGGGTGAAGCCATGAGATGCCCCAGACTCTACTGTACTAAATTCAGCTGCTCTTTAAGGAACTCCCACTTGGTCTCTGGCTGTTACACAAGGTCACTTCATTTTTGTGCTTCTTACATCAAGGTGGAGAGAACAGGAGTTCAGAGCAGGAGGGGAAGTGGGACCAACTCATTTCCATCTTTTCCTTTTCACCGTGAGTCTGTCTCTCCATGATATAAATCATTTATGGACAAATATGAAGGTCTCTTTGCAGTACAGAAAATACTGCAGATAATTGTTCTTCCAAATTTTCACTGTTCAGTGCATCACGTTCCTCCTAAAGCCATGGGCATTTCTCCTAAAATCATCACCTCCCTCCAGCGTTTAAATTGTTTTCTAAGAGGCTGCCTGAAAAGATTTCTGCTTTCCTTAAGTTAGTCCAGCTGACCCTCTTTCCCTGAACGTTTGTTCATTGCACTGACTTTCCAGATGGTGACTTGCTGATGTAAACGGTGGTTTAAAAAATTTATTTTGTGGCTAATGTTTCACAACTTCCTTTCTGATGTCTTACAAACTGCAGAAACGACATCCTGGAGGCCCTCAGTCATTTACAACAGGGATGAATGAAGCATTGCTCGGCTTTTGAGATCAATATTAGCTCAGTTTTACAGATGGTCTGCAAGGAAAAAGAGCTTGAAGTTTCATGCAGAGCCCACACTAGAAAAAAAAAAAAAAAAAGCCATTAGTTTTCTGAAATAATTTCCTTGCTATTGAGCTATGAAATGTCGGTATTTATTACAAACCTTATTCCCTCTTTAGCCATAACATTTTTGGTGCTATTATGCTGCAGATTTATTTTCTTTTACACCACATGCTCTTTTCCCACCACCCCCACCAGCCCCTATCATTTGTGTTTTCTTACGAAGACCTGTTACAAAAATGAATAATGAATGGAAACAAATTATAATGAGTGAGTTCAGATGAGAAACATTATTTCACATTCCAGCACTGGGATTACGAATAGTCCACTGTAGGCAGTGATAGGTGCAAAATCCCAGCTAGCCCTGGGAGAGAGCCAGGACAATGCATTAAAAGTCACCGTAATATGATAAACTGTGTTGTGGTACGCAAAAAAATTGATTTCCTATATTTTGATCAGCACAACTGAGATACAGTCAGAATTTGAGGTTTAAGTTTAAGAAGATTTAAGAAGCCAGACTGGTGTCAATGGTGCTTCAGATGCGTGGAAGATATTTCCATTCCTGCCCCAGAACCTGTTGGAGTTGAGAGTGCATTAGCGTTGCACGCAGCGCTTTAACTCCGAGCTCAGCATTCCCAAAGCTCCGCGGAGACGCCGGGATGCCGGAACAGCACGTCCCTAATCCCCCGTGTCCTGTGGCTGATGTCTTGCAGGTTGATGTCACCATGCAGCACTATGGAGTGAACGGCTACTCGCTGCACGCCATGAACTCTCTGAGTGCCATGTACAACCTGCACCAGCAGGCAGCTCAGCAGGCACAGCACGCCCCCGACTACCGGCCCTCCGTGCACGCCCTCACCCTGGCTGAGAGACTGGCTGGTAAGAACAACTCATGGCTTCTGCCCTTGCCTGGCACTAAAAACTCCACCTCCTGGAACTCTGGGCGCTGGGAATTTTAGGCTTTCTGTGCTGGCAGGCAGTGACCCCCAAGAAAACAGTGCATTCTACCCGAGGCCATGGAAAAGGCTTCCAAAACTGAGTGGTGGTGCTGGGATTGTGGGTGTGTAGCTTGAACAGAAGTGTGTAATATCACATGGTGGAAAAATTAGAGTTTAAGGTTTTAGAATACAGTAATATATATAAAGCAAGATGGAGGTTTTAGGGTGTAGGCTAAGTCCTTCTTTTTTCACCTTCTTCTTCATGGGTGTGGGTGGTATCTTGTAACTGGATAGAAAAATCTGCATTGTGGACCACAGGTGGCTGGTTATTGGGCTAAAAGTAAAAATAATTTAGGTGTAATTTCATAATTGGACAGTTTGTCCTTAAAAGGCCTTGTAAAGAAATAGAGGCCATCTTTCCACTTTGTTAGCTAGAGCTCACAGCTTGTGAGACTGTAACATAGATAAGAATTAATGAACATCTGAGTACGAACATGAAACACCATCTCCCAAGCATTTAATCCTGACTCTAACCAAAAAGAAGGTAAAAAAGCAACACCCACCCAAATAACAACAACAACAACAAAGAAAAACAGCACCCCCTTAGTGGGTTGTTAAAACCCCCTTGTTGCTTGTGTTGAGTGAAACTCTTCTGGAGTGTGAGAGGGCCAAGGGGCCTGGTGTGCTCCTCTGTACTGTCCCTGTGGCCCAGCTCTCAGGTGTCACCTGCCCTCCAGTGTTTGTTGGCACCTTGCTTCAGACTGGCCTCTGACAGCTGGGAAGCTCAGTGGAGAGATGGGATGTGGCTCCATGATATGGGATTGAAAAGAGAGGATTAAAAAGATACTGAAATGTTTTTTAATAAGTGAACAAAAAACAGCAAAGAATTTCCCTTTCTCGTCAGTAAATAAGGGCAGAATGAGCGTGATCACAAAGTAAATTGGGTTCCCCAGCTCAGGCACCCAGGTCTTGTAGTCCCTAACAGCCACCCCCTGCCATCCCAGGTCATAGCTTGTTTCTCCATGTTGCCTCTTCATGCAACTATTTTCCACTTCTTTCCTAAAAACCACTTCTTCTCTCTGGGAAAAGACCTTCATTTGGATCTTATTTGGGTTTCACCTTGATCTATTTCTTTCTGGGGATCCTAGACCTTGCCTTGGGTGACACTTTCCTGCAGATCTTGCTGCCTTCCATACAACAGCTTTTTAGCTCAAATCAAGTCACCTGTGACCTTACTCAGGCAGTGTCATTTACACAGCAGGACAGGAGCTGCTGGTCCAGAGCATCTGATCTGGTTTCCTGTGTTCAGCCATGGTTGTAACAGCACTGCAATGATGCTCTCATTAATAGGAAGTGCAGAGCCCAGGCAGTATTTTACGGTTTAGTAGAGGTAATTGTTCAAAAACAGTAGATAGAGACCTGAGAAAATTTGGTGTGATAGGGCACATATATCTGCTCTAAATTTTGGCCTGCCATGAAACATGCAGACCTGGCTGAGATCATCAAAGGCTCCTGCAGTGCAAGAGATCCACAGCTGCAATATCACTGTTTTGGTCTGGGCTTGGATGCAGTGGTGTAAAGCAGACCCAACAACCAGGACATGGAAGCTAAAGTAAAAAGTTACCATGCTTGTGATTCTAGAAGCTTTCCCAGAATGGAATTACCTTCCCCAACTGTCTGAAAACATGTATCTGTTTCAAGACAGCTTTCTACTTGTCTGATATTAAAGTTAAAAAAAAAAAAAAGTTGAGAAGTTCCTTCCAGTCTAGAGTAGGTGGGAAAAATTACCTGTCCAGACAGCTTTAGTGGGCTAAATTTAATAAATAATGGCTTAAGCCAAAATAAGGATGCAGAAGTTTCAGGAAGGTGCTCCCAGGTGAGCAGTCCACAGAGGCACGATGATAAAGGTCTTGGATTCTTTGGATCAGTGAGCCACAGCTGGCTGTCAGATCTTGGTGCCAGCAATGTTCTCTTATCCAGCTGCTAATTGTGACCTTCTTAACATGGTTCTAAGTGGTCTGCACTCTCCTCCTGGCTCTGCTGCTGGGCTAGAGTGATGAGGAGAGCACTGTCCTTGTCCTGGCCATCCATCCCCTTGTTCCCTGCCCCTTTCAGTATGCAGGTGGTCAGATGGGAGCAGATGGCCCTGAATTCTGCAACGTACCTTGCAGATCCTGGGTCTCAAGGTACCCCTTTTCTAGCTGCAAGGATCTCTTGAAAGATGTTTGTGATCTCTATCTTTTAGAGTAGAGCGTGGAGGACTTAATGTCTTTGGCCCTAACTAGGCTAAAGCAGAGGAAGATTTAAAAAAGAATAAAAAAGATATTCTCATATTCTTGACCAGAAGATTCAATTGGTTTCCTGACCTCTTATCTTTAAAATTAATAACCCACTTGGAAGACTTTCCAAATTAAATCCCACAGTCCCCTTGTCTGCTTATCATTGGCAGTGTAGGCACTATATACCTACGAGCTGTTTCCTTTGCAGCTGCCTCACATTCTGTTACTCCTGAATATCTTTCAGAGCAGGTTATAGATCTCATTTGCCTTCCAGGGACAGTCAGAATAAAGCAGCACAAAAGCAAATGACCTTAAGTCAGAAAACAGAGGTTTCTGGAGGTAACTGCAAAGCCTCACCTGCAATTTATATTCTCCTTCTTGCACAAAGCCTGAAAACATAGTTAAAACATTAAAATAATTGCTGGTTGCCTCTCGCTGGAGTGGCCAAACTTAATGCATGAGCTGCCGCCTCTGGGGAGCTGGTAGGTCTAACCTCTACTCTAGAAATTTGGGAATATTCCAGCCTGCAGGTAGGGTGTTTAACCAGTGCCCTTTCTCCTGTTTTCGTGTACTTGGAACACAAACGTTAGCTTTTTAAAACGTTTTGGGGCAGCTTCAATTTCATTTCTTGTGCTGGAATATCCCTTCTCCTCACCTGGCTGCACTGTGAGCTGTGCCTGGATGCACAAGGACAGTCCCTGTGCCTCTGAAGGGGCAGCTTCCTCACCAGCATCTGAACTCCCCAAGGAGCTCAGATCCCTCGAACACAAAATCCTCTTATATGCAACCAGCACTATATTGCTGAAGACCTTTAGCCTGATCACATCTTCGCCGGGTTGCCAAAACCACGCAGCTTTGGCAGTCCCCCAGGAGGGCGCTGCGAGTGCTGACCTAGAATGGAACAGCTGGAAGTTTTGGAAGAGGAATGTTTGAGCGGTGCAAAGCTGATTTGCCACGCTCGTTAGCCAGTGGATCTGAGACCTGGCTGTGTGGTGCTGGGGGTGGCCCGACAGCAGGTTTTGGTTTGTTGTTTAGGTTCATGTCACGATGCTCGTGACAAAAGCGCAAATAAACAGCAGCCAGAGCCTTCGTCGGGCTCCGTGTGCTGATAGTGCCAGCTTTTCTCCCTGTTCTGTTGTTTTCTCGTGTGCTCATTCCTCCCTTCTACTGGAAGTCACATTCTTAACCGAATTAAAAATGATACCAGACACTGCTCTTTCTGCATTTCCTCTAGCAGAGCAAACCTCTTGCCAGACTGTTTCATTCCAGGGCTGTAGCACAGCGTGTCCCAACTTGCATAATAAAGGGTGGGTTTTTTTCATTTTCAAGTAACTTATTTTCATTGATTTAAGATCTTTCTACTCCCACTAACTGTTGTGCAATAATAACGCCTCTGGTAAAATAATAAGCCCTTTACTGTTGGCCTCAGATTTTCCCCAGTCTGAATTTCTTCTCTGCCCTCGATTTTCCAAGCTTGGTTTGCAAAGTCAGACCTCGTAAGGAGGTGCTCTGCTGAGAAGAGCTCAGCACATGAGCTCTGGGCTTGCAACCAGTGGGGCTGGACGTGGCCCTGGCTGATGTTTCCACCCCAGATGCTGGAGAGTGTCAGTGCTCAGTAAAGGATGTGCTTTGGAGCAAAATGCACAAAAGCACATGAGATTAAGCACTCTCTGAACTGAAGCCCAGAACATCTCTCCAATATCATGCCTTGAAGACTACAGTGAGCAATGCACAAGACATTAAAGAAGTACAACAGTGAATGTCCCCGCATAATTTTTAGTTTTGTTTCTCAGTGGAAGGTGCTCATGCCACAGTGGGGTCTGGGTATCTGCATGTCCTGCCCCACTGAAGTTGGTGCAGATTGAGTTATTTCAGCCAAATTCAGCACTGGAGTTTCAACAGCTTTCACAGCTGTCACAAAAAGAGGTTCTCTCTCCAGAACAGGCTTTTGGAATCATAGAATGGTTTGGGCTGGAAGTGATCTCAAAAGTCATCTAGTTTTAACCCCTCTGCTATCATTTTATCTCTTTGGACACCTCAGTTAACCAGTAAAACCCATATGTATGTGTTCTATTAGCTCTGAAGCAGTGGAAAAAAAACATTCCATAGTTTTGTCTGATGTTAGCAAGCGCTTTACTCAACTGTCAGCGTGCA
Source organism: Pycnonotus jocosus (assembly GCA_013400435.1). NCBI lineage: Eukaryota > Metazoa > Chordata > Aves > Passeriformes > Pycnonotidae > Pycnonotus > Pycnonotus jocosus. Next base: position 74,321 of record VWYP01017935.1, on the reverse strand, counting down.
AATTCCAATAATTAAATTGGCCACTTTTCTTGTCTTCCAACGGCTGTACATTTCAAGACATCATTTTGGAGGCACGTTATGGATCCCAGCACCGCAAACAAAGGCGGAGTCGCACGGCCTTCACCGCCCAGCAGCTGGAGGCCCTGGAGAAGACCTTCCAGAAGACTCATTACCCAGACGTGGTGATGAGAGAGCGGCTGGCCATGTGCACAAACCTGCCTGAAGCCAGAGTCCAGGTACTGATATTTTGTGTGTTTGCAAGTGGGGATGTTTAAAAGAACACAGCCAGAGGGCTGACAGCTCCCTCGACCTTCCAGGATTCTTCCAGTGGAACCAAAGATCTTGGGGCAGCAAAGTTGTCCAAGGCTTTTGGGAGGATAAAATTATCCGAGGCCACGCATCTGCTTAAGAAACTTCTAATCCACGAGCATATTTTTTAAATTTAGGATTGTCTGAAGTGTACAGTGGTTTTCATTTGTTCTTTCACGTTTCTTTGGGGGAAATTTTAGAAACAGCAACAGAAGTCTACTTATTTATTTATTTGTGAGGTTTTTCTGGCTTTCTCAAAAAAGTAGAGACCCAAGTAATTCCAGCTGCTCTTTTCCACCAGTGTCAATATTTGTAACATCTCAGGCCAAGGTTTGGGTTTGCTTTTTGGTTTTGTTTGCTTTTTTTTTCAGTTTCAACTAGGGAAATGTGCTAGTTCATAACCTGCTGGTAAAGAGGTTCTTGTCTTTTAAAAGGCAAATATTCTTCACTGTGAAGAGAAAAAGTAGTGGAAAAAAATTAGGGGTTTTCTATATGAGTATCAAGGCATTTTGATCTAAAAATAGCTTGTTTTCTTATCTAACCAACCAAACAACACAAACAAGATTGGCAAATGTATTTCTTCTAATTCATGTCTGCTGACTTAGGTTAAAAAAATAATACAGCCTCTGCCTGTAATGATTTACGTTGAGTGTTGCCATCATAGTTTTGATACATTTGTAACCAAATGGGTTTAGAAACTTAACAGACTGTAAGTCAATGTAATGTCATCAAACATTACAGCTGCAAGACATTCTTTTTGGATGCGGCTGCCTAACGAATTTAGGGGAGAAAAACTAACAGAACCCAAAGAACACCAGTAGTGGAGCCTGTTAAAGAACCAATATAGAGGCTGGATATTTTTTTAGATTCACTGAAAATAGTCAAGCTCTAAGGTCCAGTGAAGTGGAATGGCCTTTGGGCACAGTGGGCTTGCAGCACCTCACTTGGGGTCCCCCTGAAGCTCCGAGGCTGAATTTGGCACTAAGCAGGATCCTCACTGGTTTTTCTCCCTTGCTGTTTGTGGCACTGAAGGTCTGGTTCAAGAACCGGAGAGCCAAATTCCGGAAGAAGCAGCGCAGCCTGCAGAAAGAGCAGCTGCAGAAGCAGAAGGACTGTGAGGGGAGCCACAGTGAGGGAAAGATGGAGCCACCTGTGCTGGAGACCCAGGCTCCCACCCCGGACACTGAGAAGGTCCAGAGCCTCCCCAGCGAGGCTGGCACTGACCTCAACCTGACGCTGTCGGAGCAGTCTGCCAGCGAGTCGGCACCCGAGGACCAGACTGACAGAGAGGAGGAGTTCAAGAGCACCTTGGATGAGGCCAAAGTGGACAAGAGCCCTGGTGTGGACAGCAAGACTTTGAACTGCAAGAGAGCGAGCCCAAAAGCAGGTGAGGGGCAGCATCTGGATGGGGGTTGGTGTCAGGACCTGGCAGGTTGGTGGCCAGGACCCCTTTCCAAGGGGGATGCTGGTGGGTGGGTACAGTCCCATGTTCCCTGTGGGAGGGGTGCTCATGGGTAGGCTGCCCAGGCTTGTCCTCAGCACTGAAGAGACCCCGTAGAGGGCAGGATGTCCATTGCAGCTGGACCACTGAAAGAGCAAAGACCTTCTGCTCCAGTTAGATCCTGGGCAGAACAGTGCTCAACAACAGAGAGCTCAGCCCCATTTCTACACTCTGACGTGCCAAGTATGAGAAAGGCACACATTTAGCTCTGGTGAGCTGTCACACGCTCTCTCACTCACCCTCCAGTGCAAGAGACAAACCCATGCTGCTGCCTGAACCTTTCTGGGGTGTGAATAAGCTCCCAGGAATAACCCCCATCCCCTGTGTCTCCTGCTACAGAGTCCCCAATCAGCGCGACTGTGACGCCTTCCTCCAGCAGCGGCCTGGCCCAGACTCACTCCTACTCCTCCTCACCCCTGAGCCTCTTCCGCCTGCAGGAGCAGTTCCGCCAGCACATGGCAGCCACCAACAACTTGGTCCATTACTCCTCCTTTGAAATGGGGACACCCTCTGCCATGCCCTACCTGGGCATGAACGTCAACATGGCCCCGCTGAGCTCCCTGCACTGTCAGTCCTATTACCAGTCGCTGTCCCACGCTCAGCAGGTCTGGTCCTCCCCCATCCTGCAGGCCTCCAGCTCCCTGCCAAGCCTGAACAGTAAAACCACGAGCATTGAGAACCTGAGGCTCCGGGCAAAGCAGCACGCAGCGTCCCTGGGGCTGGACACCCTCCCCAACTGACTGCCCGGGGGAAAGGAGATGAACCAGAGGTTGGCACTACACACAGCACTCCTTGAATCCCCACACAGCCCCCAGCTCTTCCTGGAGTGAGGTGCTCCCTTGCAGGGAAAACTTTGCATTTATAAACGTCTTATTAGCACCACGGTTGCGTCAGACGTTGCTACTGGCCTGGTCTTCACTAAATATTTAATGAGGAAGGGGGAAAGGATCTGTGTTTAGACAGATGAACTGTCCTCTGGACTGCCATGAGTTCAGCCTGTAACATCAGGAGGAGCCCCTTGTCCTCATCCCCTCGATAAGGTGCCAACTGTGTTATATTCACCTTTTATTTTGTTGTTGTTGTTGCATTCTTTGGGGGAAGAAAGAGTCCTGCTTTGTCTTGTATATAGTTTATAATGTTGACAGCACCCATCACCTGTGTGTTACTGTCAGTGTTACAGAACCGTGAACTCTTTTGCTTTTATTCCCCTTTCCTTTTCAATTTTAGTAGCTAATATCAGAGTTACAAATCAGCCATCAGCTTGGCCTCAGCTGGCAGCTAGTTGCTCGTCTTGGGTCAGCATCCTAAAGGTGTTCATGAGGAAGAGAAATGATTGTGCACTTCACCACCCCACTTCTCCCTTCTCAGCTAAAGCTAATTTTTTAAGAACTGGGAAATGATCTGAAGGTGAATTTCCTGTTTAAGCACTTCCTGTAAGGCAAGCATTTTTCATTTTCTTTTTAATAGCACTTGCTCAAAGAGGACAAAATATTGGCCAAATGCTGCTGGCTGGGAGAAAATTAAGGCCAAATTTGCAGATTATTCTTGATTGATATTGTTTCCTCTTTGATCTTCTGTGAAGTGTAAACTTTATTTACAAATTACAAGGTTTTCTTTTTGGAGAGCATTTTGGTTTTTCTTTGACAATAGATAGTAATAAAATTTTTGTATGGACTCCTGGTGTGTTCATACACCATGAATTTTATGGTTCTTTGACAAAAAAACTTGATTAATGCAAGCTGTGTCTAGAAAAAAATCTCTGATCACCAAATTCCATTCTCAAGCCCTCAGTCCAGAAAGTGGTTACCAAGTGAAAATGTAACAAGTGAAAAATGATGAACTGCTGGAGGCAAAGCAGGTGTAAGCAGGGGCTTTGTATTCTCTTGGGAGCTGAGCGGGGATAGATGAAGTTGCCAAAAATGCAGGGTTTGCAAGTAACCAAAATCCACCATCTTCAGAATTACTGCATTGAACAGCTTCAGTCTCATTTCATTGGAATGACCCATCATTCACCCTTGGGTGGTTTTCCTTGCTGAGAAGGAATGTTCCTGCCAATTTAAATTGNTTTTTTTCCTAAACAAATAAACATTTTGGATCCACTGCTATCACTCTGAGCATTAAGGAGGGGATGATATTCAGCTCTCATCTCCAATATTGCCTAGGCCCAAGAAATCCAGAGTGACTCTGGGGCAGGTGATGTGTTTGTATCCCAGGAATGTGGACTGGGTGTGTCAGTGACAGACTGGGCAGAGTTGTGTTGTCTCTCTGCAAATTATCATAATTGATTTAAGGTGAAGTGCAGACCCACCAAGCCACCCAAGTGGGGCTCCTCTCACTCCCACCTTGCTTCACACTGGGGCAGCAGCTGGGGGTCAAATTACCTATTTAAACCTGGAGGAAAAGAGTTATTACATTATCACTACATTACCACTTCTTGAAAAAACATCTTACTCTCAGAAATAGAGACATAAGAATATCTGTTTGATGGGAAATTATGGTTTATCCCTCATAAAGTTGTAGCAGGAGCAACCCTCCGGAGGGGGCAGCTCATCTACTGCGCCAGCTTCCAAGGAAAATGGAGTGTCTTCCATAAATATTTCTGTTGTGCCAAACACTTCAGTTTGGGGCTTTTTTTCTCATGCTTTAGCTTTCCTGACTGTGTCAAATCAGCCCCCGTGACCGGCAGAATTCTCCACTTTGCCAAAACCAAATATATTTGTCGGAAGCAGATTTTTGGCTGCTGCTTTCAAAGGAGTCTGAGCAAATTAAAACCACCAAAGCACATTTACTCTGTCCAAAAAGAAAGTCCCAGCTTTCATATTTTGCTGTCTGTCACCCAAACCAGGGACACCCAAACAAAGCTTTAATTTTCCTCCTCTTTCCTCAAAACCCTTTATTCACCTATATTTTTTTCTGTGCCCTGCTAACCTCTGCTGCACCCTTCCGGGCCGTGGAGTTGCTTTACCAGAGCAGAGCAAACACAAATTTAATTAACACCCCTTCTGATCTTGTCCCCTGGTGCCAGTGAACAAGTGAGGTAATTGGGTGTGAGATCAGATCTGCACTTGAGCTCTTTTTTAATTAATTAAAGATGCCCATGAACCTGCAGCTCATGTCAGTGGGTGTTTGAGGCAGAGAGCAGAGAGCTGCAGTCACTCTTGCACCATCCCAGGTCAGACAGGCGTCTCTTCTGTGCCCGTGGGGCTGGAAAGGCTGGAAAGGGAGGAATCAGCTCACTCCAGGGCAGATATAGCCTTACCATGGTTCATCATGGATACCACAGCATCCTCCACAGGAGGGTCAGAGCATGTGGATCTTTGGCCTGCTCCTGCAAGGAGGGGACAGGCAGCACAGGAGATAAACTCGCTTGATCCAGCACTAGATTTGCCTTGATCCTCTGGAGGGAGACAAGACCTTCCCCACCAAGCCAAGGAAGGGAATTCTTCCCCATGCCTTGGTGCACAAATTCATTTTAACATTCCCAGCCTTCACATGTCTCAACTGACCCTGGAGCCTGACTCCCTCCATCCCTGTGTTAGTGCTGATCCCCTTCCTCACAGGGGTCTGGAGCTGCTGCCAGGAACTTCCCCAGTGGAGCATCTCTCACACCATTAAAAACCAACATTGGGCTGAGGCCAGCACGGCTCAGGAAGCACCTGGGAGAGGAGACACTCAGATCTCCATCAGCCCATAGGGGTACTTGTCCAGCACCAACCTCATCTGCCTCTGAGAGGAGCAGCAGCTGGTCCTGGACCAGGGCATCAGAATAATTCCCACCTGCAGATTATTTCTCTCATTCTGAATAAGGATGAAAATATCTAAAATTTTAAAATAAACAGGAAAAACAGGAGATTGCTTTAAATATAGACGAGCCCCTGAAGTATTTTATGCAAAGTTTGGGGTTTACCTTCTTTACAGTCAACTTTAAACTGATGGAGCTGAGCTGAAAAGCCAAAATTGATTTGGAAATGCAAAAATGCAAGGATTTAGGTTCACAACTTGCAAAAATACAATAATTAATTATCTGTCAAAACGGACTCTTTCCTGCATATTACTGTAAGGTCTCTGAGCTCTTAGGCTATTTCTGACCAAATGAAAATTATGAAAAAACAGAGAGAGAAACTCTCCCTTCAGTATAATCCTGTGTATGTGTTGGGAAGGCTGAAAGGACTGATTTTGCATCATTCCTCTTTGAACTTTGCAAAGCTGGATGTTTCTCCAGGCAGGAGGAACCTCTACAAATGTCCCAATTTGGGATGTGAGGTCTGCTTACCCCCTTTCCTTCCACCAGACCCAGCTATTTAGGAAAATTAAGTCACTAATGAGTTTCAGAATCAAAACAGGTTGAGCTTCCCCTCCTCACCTCCAGACAGAGGTCTGACAGTTCTTAACAAACATTTTAGTTGGATATAATGTGGCTTCTCCCATCACAGGCATGAAATGCTTGCAGTGTAACCCAGGGATCTCACCTCACCAGACAACTGAACTGTTATAGGGGAGAAAAGGAGTTCTCCATCCTCTCTGGATGCTGTGCCAACCTGGAGCGAGGGCAGGGCATTCCCAGGACAGCTTCACCCCTGGGGAGGTTAAATGTAAACAGAGGAGCAGCATTTTGTGTTCTGTGAGGGAGATTATCACATTGATTTTTTAATGTATGAGAGGAATGCCAGACAAGTGCACAACATGGCATATGGGCCGGGAAAAGAATTTGCCCAATCCTTTAAAAACAGCAGTAGGAACTCTGGGAAAAGTCTCCCAAGTTCCCATTTGGAAACAGGTTATAGATCTGGAGGTTTCCTCTGCCGGGCTCTTGCCCTTCCTATGTTTGCTTTGCCTCTCCTTGGTGAACCAGCTACAGCTCCAAACCCTCCTTAGCAAATTTATAAGGGTTGTATACATGCTCCTTGCAGGATCAAGGCCCAGGAGAAAATCAGTCATGATGCTAAGGGCAAAAGTTTGCAGTTAAATATCTTGTACTCTGCAAGGGAGTCTAATAAGTATTATTTTTTTAAAAATGAAATATTTAAACTGTGTAGGAGAAATGCTAAATAAGAAAGTATCCAGTAATGATGCTGAGAGGCTGAAAGGAAACATCTTTTTTTTCTTCTTTTTTTTTTTTGTCTTTTTAATTCTTTTTGCCTAAGAAAGGGAAAAGTCCTTGATGGTGAATATGGGAATAAAGAGAGGTCTTTTTTTTCCCCCTTTATTTCCTCTAAGAAAAATCATCAATGGTTTTGAAGGAAACACAAAAAATGCTGCCAAATACGAAAACAACTATCAGCAAGCAGATCCCTCCACATCTCCTTTCTCATTTAGATGTTTCACCATGTGAAGAATTTTAATGAGCTCTAGGTATGTGTTGCCACTGCAGCCAGCCAGAGAGATGCTCATTTTTGCTGAAGAAACACCAAAGTGGGTGGACTCAGAGGTGGGAACTGTAATTATTTTTGTCCCTGTGATTATTTCTGTTCCACATGTGGTATTTCCATTGACATGACAATTTTGAGCAACATCAGGACATTTCTGAAGAGTTCATATGTAAAGGATTAAATAAACCTCTCAAGAAAAGGAATGCAAATTAAAATCCACCATATTCTATTAGTTTAATTACAGTAGCTATGAAACATAATTCAATTAAGCTTGCAAAAAAGCCAATTACAGAACTTTCCTGCTGGTTTTTACAGGCTGTGTTGATTTTTCTTTTCCTCCCTTCTTAGCCCTCCATGTGCCCCTTGCTGGTTTTTTACAGTCTGTTCTAGAGCAGCACAATACATCTCCTGATTATTATTTTTTTTCTTTTGATTGAAAAAAAAAGCTATTTCTCTGCGTAGGTCTGCTCTCATCCCAAATCCATAGTGGAAGGATAAGAAGAGGTTGGTGCAATAAACAACAAAAAAGAAACACCCCCAAACATTTCAGCAACACAAGATCAAACAAACACAAAAATCCCCAGCTCTGCCGTGCGGCTGCAACTCTCCCGCCGTGTTACACAACAGCCCAGCAATGATTGAGGTTCCCTGTTTTCCACAGGCTTTGCAGATGCTGTTTGCTCCCCAGCTGCTCAGGCAGCAGCATCCACACTGTCCCTGCCTTTCCCAGGCTCCTGGGGAAGAGATGCAAAAGCTGAGGTGCACAAATGAAGATCCTCATCACTGCTGTGCATCCAGAGTGGAATTATTGCACCAGCCTCACTGGAGCAATGCCACAGCTGGGAGCAACACTCAACCCCCACATTCATTTATACAATTTTTCACATACTAACAAAAAAAATCGCAATTATATTTTTAATAGTCTGGTTCCAGGCTGGAAGTCCTCTTCAAAATCTCTGTAAGACACACATTAAACCCATAGCAAGTTAAAATTGTGCAGCTGGTGCCCTATGAATGGCCAAAGCCTTTTCTAACTGCTCTGGCAATTGAGTGGGGCCATCTCATAAGGCAGAACTTTAGATGTGTCTGTGTGGTGGAAAATAACTTTTTAGTTTATTTTCTCATGCCAAGAGGCAATCAGTTTATTCTTTTTTTTTTTGCCAGGTTCTGACCCAAGGTGTACAGTTAGCTCCGAAATGTTTCCGTGTTTGTATGTCAAACCCATCTTGCAAAGGAACAAAGGCTTTTAAATTGCAAAAAGGAAATCAAAGTAATATACTGTACAGATCGCTGTAAAATTGAGCTGTAGTGTAAGACCTTGTGCTTTAGAATTCACTATTGAGGAACTCAAATGTGTATCATATTTATTTATTCTGGTAGGTAAAAAAAAAAGAAGAAGAAGAAGAAGAAAAAAAAAGAGTTTATATTCATTTCTGAAAAGCTGCAGCATGATGCTATGTACCAATTGTGCCAGTCCTGCTTTCTGTAAAATTATTGCCTGTTTTCATACTCCGCTAATAAAAAGGAAAGAAAATCAAGAAAGATGCATTTTGCAAATCATTCTTTAACCTGAGGCTGGGACCACACAGAAAAAGCTGCACAAAAAGGTGCTGAAAAGCATTCTCTTGCTGCTGGGGCCGACATCTCCAGCTGGGCTGGCAGGTGAAAACTCCCCCTTGGCCACAAGACACCAAAGCAGTGGCTGCAGCACCTCTTGTCACCTCCCTGCACAACCCAGGAAAAAATTCCTGCCCGGTGAGGTGATGACAGGAAAGACCTGAGCAGACAGCACGTCTCTAAGGTAGAGGTGCACAATGGATGTCACCACTCTCAGACAACTGGGGTTTTGTGTGATTTTGAGGATGTTTCTGTTCTTTTGGTGGAAGACCTGTCCTCTTTTCTACACCTAGCCATGGGGGGCTGTGCTCCATGGCACAAAAAACTCCTGCAAACTTGCTCCTTTACCTCCTGTTTCTTCAGGGTTAGTTTGAACTGAAAGGTTAAACTGCTTCTTGGGCAAGAAGCTGGTAGTGATTTCATGGGCTTTTCGCCTTGGGTATAGACCCAATTTGATGCCTGGTAAAGCAGATGAAAAAAAAAAAATTTCTGAGTTTATCAATATTTTCCTGAAGTCATCCGATAATGAAGCTCTTTTAAAAAAAATCAAATTATTCCGTTTCAGAATGTTATCCGCCCCATTAAAACGATTTCCCAATTTCTTTTCTCAACTGTAGAAATACTATAAAGGAAAACACATAAAAGGGAAAAAAGGAATCTGGAAGGAAATTCAAGAGCATTTGTAACAATGATTAATAACTTTTCAGACATTCTCAAGAAAAGTGACTTTTTCTTAAACCAGGCAGAGAACCAGAACAGTGGGAATGTGGGCAGAGACTGGGAACACTCCTGCCTGCAAAAATCTGAGCGCTAATATTTTTGACCCAGTTCCATCAGTGCCTTTGAAGACTGTTTGAACACATGCACCCAAAATATCAGCCAGCCACAACTGTCCTACACTGCAGCCAGTGCTATTTTTTTAAAATCCACAATAAGGGAAATATTAATCATTAGATCTCCTTTTCCACTGCAGTTACAGGTCTGCTTTGAATATTAAAAGCCATGTGGGTAAGGAGTGTCTGTGACCATCAAGGACACCAAATTGCTCAGAAAAATTCCTGCCTTCACAAAAAGGGAAATAAATGGATGAACCATGGTCACGTCCTTGTATGTGGTTATTTTCAATTAATAACTCAATTTTTCCCTCACGCAAGGTTGATGAAGCAAAGTCAGCCACCAGCTAAAACTGAAACCCAAACTTGCAGGAAGTTTAAGGTGGTGTTTCGGCCTTGAAGACCATGTCCTAAAGTTATCAGGAGGTTTGTTCCAGAAAAATACAATGTGAGGGGAAAAATAAGATTTGAAAGAGCTCCAGAGCTCAGTATTAACTGCACATGTGGCATTTTGATCCATTTCCATAAGGCATAACATAATATTTGCTAAAGAAGGAGGAGGAGGAAGGGGAAAAAAAAGACCAGAGTTAATATTCTCCTTCGGATTCCCCATTTGCTGATTACTCTGCAAGCTGTGTAATTGGGTGTCTCTGGCAATATGATGAAATGTGCCACAAACATCAAAAAACGGTGCTATATTAAATCTGCTTTTCATAATCTCTTCTCATTTCCCAGACCTGAGACATTTTATTCAATTTTTCCTGACTAAGTTGATATGTAAAGCCATATAAACATATCAATGCAAATAAATACATATATATTTTTCAAATGCTCATCAGAATGCACTCATTACAAAGATTTCCATCAGGGCTCTCTCATGACTGGTAGCCAAAGAAACCAATTTTTTTTTAACATTGCATTATTTTTAAGAACAGTTTACAAAGGTACAGGCTACTTCTTCATATTTCATGAACAAACCAAACTCCAGCTATCATGTTTCAGCCTAATCTTACCTGATTAGAAAATCATTTCCCTATTTGCATTAAGGGCAACAATCTATGCAAAGTCACCATAATGTTATTCAAACCCCAGAAGAGCAGTGAAGATCCTGTTATACACTGGGGTTGCCTCTGTTTCCAGCAGCTGCAGGTCCAGCAGGGATGTGCTGGTGTTTTATTTTAACCTGCTGCAAGGCACACGTCAGAGAAACACATCTATTAATAAAGCCTAAGTGCCTTAAATACCTGCAGCTTTTGTCTGTGCATCACTTGGGGCTTTTGCTTACATTTTACCTGGTGTCTCCACGCTTTGCAGCCTCTTTTTGGATAAAAGCTGGCTTTTGGCTCAGCCCTGGAAAATTCCTCAGCACTGACCCTCCAGTCTCTGCCACCAGCACCCCCAGGTGAGGATGGGGGATGATGGGGATGGGGATGATGAATCCCAGCCTCTCCACTGTCAGACTGCAGCCTGTTCTTTGCCTTTTGCAGCCGATGGAGGAGAATATCTCCATTCCACAGTGGCAGGAGAGCATCCAGCTGCAGAAATGGCTGGATTGCATCTCGCCTGCACCAGGCTCACCAGATTAGACACAGAGCCTGGGAGGTGTTTAACTCTCTGACTCCCATAAAAATCAGCAGATGTCAGGGAAACAGTTTTCTCCAAGCCCTGATTTACCAAAGACCCATCCAGGTGGCTTAGCCAAGCCCAGTCAGTCCCAGAGTCACATCCAGGTTGCAGGAGTAGGAGCAGGGTCACTCTATTGCCCCCTTGCAGCACTAATCCTGCTCCTCTTTCACAAAACCGCACCCCAAGTTTTTTTTTCCTGCTGGGAGTCGAGTCCATTTCTCAGCTGTGCTTTTCCTGGAAGCCACCAGAGCAGAGATCATGTTTAGAGACCTTTGAGCTTCCAGCAGCACCCACTCTGCATGGTTTTCCAAACCACCTTCCCAACAAGTGCTCAGCAGGGAATGCAGTGGCCTAAAGCAAAGTTATTTCACCCACACACAGATGCAAAAAAGCAAGGTACAGCTTTCCTTCAGCTTGGCTGAATTCTCTCTGCATCTGTAAGGTGAAATATCCGTGTGGGGCTGCACCACGTCCACAAGGAAACACATGGGCAAACTGCACATGGGAGTGTGAGGTTATTTCAGCAGAACACACCACCATCAGGAAGCCCAGGTGAGGCACCTGCAGTTCCCAGGGTGACTTTTTACCTCTTGCTTTTGTGCTGTAGACTTTACACCACCCCTTATCTCAAAGGCAGCTGCAAGCAGTTTATTGTGGCATGCAATTCTTATGCTGATTTTCCGAGTGTTTTTCTCTTATGGAATCAATGAAGAGCTTCACAAAGGCTCTGTGAGTTAATCCAAGTGCCCATCTTGGTGGTTTGGTGGCCATGGCCAGTGTGGCTGTTGGGGACAGGAGACCATCCCTCCAATGGCACCATGAAAAGAAGCAGAGAAACACGAAGCAGTTTCAAAGCCACCTTAAATTCTCCGTGCAGGTCTCCACAGCTGCCCTGGGAAACATGAGGAAAACTGAAATACACTGTGTTAACCTGGAAAAACCTTTGCTGATGGATTTTCATGCGTACAGTCTCATTCTTTAGTTAAAAAATGAACTTTCCTATAACAAGATAAATCACTCGCCTGGTGGAAGCAGCTCAGCTCTCCTCCAGCTCAGCCTGGTTGAAGGCAAAAAAAATTACCCAGAAGTTATTTGCCAGCTTCAGTTTTGCTTCACCAAAAAACCCTCTTGTCTGATACCTCATGTAGTCCAGTCCTCTCTCCCCTAAGGAGAACTGGGAGCTGTTTAGTAAAAACTTCTTGGGATTGCCCTGTGGAGACCACCAGAGGTGAAACTCTTTCTCCAAGAGATTTTCTGCTGTAGAGGGACCCACATGTGGAATTAAGGACATATTTATTGCTGTGTCAAGAGAAGAGAGAAACTTCCTGAAGACCAGCCCTGCTTCACCCCAGCTCTCCCACCCCAGCAAACCAAGATATTTGCCTCACCTCCCCATAACAGGCACCTTAAATGAGGGAAAAAAAAAAAAAAAAAAAAAAAAAAAAAAAAAAAAAAACCTAAGACCCCCCAAAAAAAAAGGTATCT
>VWYP01017935.1:41089-61509 GCA_013400435.1 Pycnonotus jocosus | reverse complement strand
AAAAAAAAAAAAAAGCCTCTGATCCACTCTGAAACATGAGCTATCTCTCAAACCCTCAATAACATCTTAATTTCCTCTCCTTGCTCTCTGTGCTGGAGATGATTACACAGGCAGGAATGTTTCTGAAGACAAAAAAAAAAAAAATTACATTAGTGGGGAACAATAGAGGGGAGACCTGGTGGAGCAGAAGTGAATTAGTTTTGCCTTCAGAGACACCCACGGAGAAAGGAAAGGTGTCTGAGTTACCTCAAAGTAATTCCTCTGCACACAGAGATCCTCTAAACAGCTTAAGCAAAGAGAGACGAGAGATGTGCTTCTGATTTCAGCTCCATTTCCCGAATTTTATTTGTTTGCTTTGCTCCCACCTGCGTTTTTAAGTCCCTGCACCTCCCAGGACGTTTTCAGGGCTGTTACCTGCAGGAATTTGTCGTGGCTGCATCAGGTCTCAGCACAGGGGTGGGAGGGGGCTTCACCTCTGCCCACTGTCCTGCAGCTTTCAGCAAGGAAAATTGCACTTTCCAAATAAAATTTAGGGACAGATTGACCTTTTGGGTGCCCAAAAACAGCAGAGAGGGCTGCAGGGCAAGCAAGGGAAAACAGGAAAGCAAGGAGAGGAGAGGAGCCTTTCACACAGGGAGTCTGGAAGGGCTGAAATCCCAAATAGTTAGAGTTTTATCTAGATGCCTTTTAGGTCCAAACACATTATCGCATACTTTTCCCCATTTCACTTCATTTTTAACGTAAAAAAAGTCAACCAAAAGCTTTTTTTAGCATGAAGTCGAATCTTCCTAGTGGACCAATTTTTTTTTTTTTTTTTTTTAATTTCCCAACAATATCTGCAAAAAGCTCTCCCCCACAAAAAACCCCCTCAAACTGCAAAACGTAACAACTTGCTTTTCATTCATCTTTATGGGAAAAAAAAATGCTGAGGTTAAGCCCTCAAAGCCTGAATCAGGACCTCAGCCTAGACCTTCCAGCTGGCCTTTAAAACACTGCTTTTTTGGCACATTTCTGGGGGCACGAGGGGCTCCTCCCTCTGAACTTTCAGACTCTGTCAGGCCAAACAAAAGTGAGCACTGCTCTTCTTTTTTGAGGGTGAAGTGGAACACACACCAGTCAGGACGCCTCACATATTGAAAAATTCCTGTGCTGTCACGTTTGACTAATAAATTACAGAGCAGTGTAAACAGGGCCAGGGATGCTGATTATTTGTTTGTTTGTTTGTTTGTTTAAAAGAGGGGGAAATAAAAGGTAGCTTGTCCATAGGTTGCTTGCAAAATGCCCGTCAAGCAGTGGGGGGAAGGAAAAATCAACAACAAAGGAGCTTAAAGAGAAAATATTAAGAACCCCAAATTGGGTGAAAATTGCTTTCTGACAGATATCACCTATCGCAAATGAGACAGAAATACAAGTAATCTTGTAAAATGAAAGCCAAGGACAGACTTGTACCTGCCTTAGATGAATAAGTATCCCATTATCTTGAAGAATGAGGGCCCCAGGCTGTGATTATGCCACTATTGTATTCTAAACAGCATGGTTTGTCAAATGGAATAAATCCTAGCAAAATCAAATAATAAAAAAAGGGGGGATCCAATTTGAAGGCCAGCACACGATTTATTATTTTGTTTAATGTCGCCCTCTTGATGTTACTGATTATTGGGCAAAAAGCAGCGTGTTTAAGCATGTGTTTAGAGCCTCCTGTCCCCCTCCCAGGCTCCCAGCTGTCCCCCTGAATGTCACCCAGCCCTGGCCAGCTGTTTGCTGCTGCTGGCTGCCACCACCCAGCTCCACAGCCTCAGAACGGCTCTGGATTCCACAGCCCAGGCCAGCAGTGTGGGGAAAGAAACCCAAAAGTGTTTGGGTTTCTGCCAGGATGAGTCTGGTGGTGACACTGAGGGATGGGGTGAGGAGCACTTTGCACCGTGCTGGCAGTGCCAAAACAAGCAGGAGCTGAAGGCAGAGAGCTGCAGCAAAAATTTATGAGGTAAAAGGAAATTTCACACCCATCTTCTTGTCCTTTATGGATTTGGGATAACAGTCCATGTCTCAGTGTATCCTGAATAGGTTTCTCCTCTTTCAAAAGTGCCACTTTTTGTTTTATGATGTCTCAAGCTTGATTTAAAAAAAAAAAAAAAATAAAAAGAAAGGTGGTTAAAAAGACCAAACAGGTTATATGTGTTATGAGGTGTTCTATAAAATACTTGATATTTCTTTACCTGCTCGAGTCACAGGGGAGGACTGGATGTGACTCTGCCTCTGCACAAGGAGGAGGCATTGCTGTAAAACTGAGATTATGAGTATTAAAGAGCCAGATCCAGAATCACAGGATCATTTATGTTGGAAAAAGCCTCTAAGATCACTTGGACCAACCATTAACCAAACACTGCCAGGTCCAGCCATGCTTTGCATTCAGCTGACTTCCAAAAGTTGGAAAAAGTTTCTGAAAGTTGGAAAATTCCTCACGAAGCTGACCCTGACATCTCCTGCTTGCAGTCAGAAATTGATGTTCAGGAGAAGGTGGTACAATCACAGGCAGATGCAAACAGGAGGGAAGCTCTTGGAAATATTTCTGGGCAGCAGTTTGGTGAGGAAGGAGCATTCCTGCACTCTGGCTCACTCCAAGGAGTTACTGCAATTGCTTGAGTTTTCTTTGACAGGGCTCTGATTTCCTCAGCTGTGAGAGGAAGGTAAAACACTGCCTTTAACTGGCATAATCTATTCACTGTGTATAAACCCTCCAGTTACACAAAAAACACTGAGCCAGCAGCAGAATGGGAGAGGGAACATTTAAGTGACCCCTGTGAACTTGGACCTCAGAGCAGCTTTTGCCCAAACAGATTGTGATGATCCCTTCTCCTCCCATAAACCCTTTCCCCTTTAATTCTCTGTGAATGAGCAGTGGTTGTTCATATCCTGGTACTTGAAAGGAACAAGGGAGTTTGGAAATGTGAGTTTTCAGTGCAAAAATGCAGCAGTTTTTCAGGTCCTCAGGGCAGGAGCTCTCAGGGCTTGAAAGCAGATTGCCCTTACACAACAAGAGCTGATTCCAGCAATGAGTGAGCTGGCAAAGTCTGGGAATAGTAGCAAGAAATGATGGATTTAACGAGTCAAAAATAAAGCGGGCACATTTTATTTAGGCAAAGTTACAACTGAAATCAATAAGAACTAGAGAATGCTGCCTTGTAATTTGACTTGAAAGCACTATTTGTTAAGGACTATGAAAAACAGAGGAATTTTAAAAGTCTTAATTTATTTTACATCATTTTCTGTGGACTATTTAACTTTCCTGAACCTCATTGCTTCTGGACGTGGTAAGGTCACTCAGTCTCTGTTTCTCTCAAGTTTCACAGTATTGCCAGCCACAAGCATAAAGAAAGTTACTCTAGAGTTTCTAAAATAACTAATGAGACTTTGTCATGTAGATAAAGGACAAACTCGATTTCTGTCCATTTTCTGTAAACCACAAGGGAAAAACTCATTTAAAAGCAGAGGTGTTTTCATATTGACAGGTCTCCAGGAGCTGGATGTTAACCCCTTTGTCTTTCACACCCTCACTCCCCAAACAGTGCAAATTCTGGGCAGTGAGGTCCTCTTGATGGATTTCTACAGCTTCTGCAAAGTTCTTATTCATCAGCAGATCCCTTGACAAAGTTTTCCTGGTGCTTTAATCAGGCAAGGGCTCTAGAAAAACACAAATCCTCATTGCAGAATAGCTACAGGTAGTCATGATCCAGAAAGTTAAAAAGACAGAAGTTGTTCCTTTCCCCAGCTATTTTGAGCAGCCCAGAAATGACATTACCTGCAGGACTTTCTTTTCCAACACAAACCAGGAGCAATGGCAAGGTTTCTGTT
The DNA here is from genome assembly GCA_013400435.1 of Pycnonotus jocosus. Lineage (NCBI taxonomy): Eukaryota > Metazoa > Chordata > Aves > Passeriformes > Pycnonotidae > Pycnonotus > Pycnonotus jocosus. The sequence continues at coordinate 57,657 of VWYP01017935.1, read as the reverse complement.
TGCTTTGTGCAGAACAAGTGAAAAACATTCCACACCCACAGAGTCAAACAAAACCCAGATTTTCCTAAATGAATCTGAGTATTTTTACCAGAAATGCTTCTTCCCTGCTGAAATGTACAGATCTGAGAGGGCTCACACAGGCCCATCCGTCATCTTTCAGGTTGGGAAAAGTGAAGACTTTGGTCCCTTCAAGGTCCTCTATCACAAGGTCCTAAACTGTAAAAAGACAAAAGCATCTTCCAGGTGGAAACAAATCAAAAGCCTGCATGTCCTTAGCTTTCTGAAATGAGCACACAGGGGAATTTGATACTACCTGGTTGCATTCCCCAGGAAAGCTCAGTGTGCTTGTGTTTTTGTTTTATGTAAAAGTAGCTTCAAAATTTTCCAAAATTTTTTTCTCTTTTGCAACTATTTTTGCCTCTTGGTTTTCAAAACACACTTCAAGTTTTCAGAATAAACTTTCTGGTTTTTTCTCCCCCACCTCCTTATTTCAAAATTGTTCTGCTTTTCTGCAACTTCTGTTTCCTATCACCTGGAATGCTCAGAAGCAAGCTCCAAATATTTCCAATTAAGTTCCCCTCAGGATTCCGATTCCACCTTAAGAAAAGAAGGAGAAAAAGAAGAAAAAAAACCCCAACAACTAAAATGCCCAGTGAAAGCCATGAAATCCCATGCCAGGAAAAAAAAATCGAAAAACCGAGGAGCTTTCAAAAGGGAATATTCTCCTCTTAATATAGAGATTTGCACCTAAAAATCCTCCAGCCATTTCAGCATTAATTCAGCATCACTGCTGCTTTTTTAAATTATTTTTTGTTATTATTATTATTTTTCCCAGGCTGCCCATGAGACCTGCAGCAGTGCCCTGACCCCCTGTCCCTGCTCCTGCACCGTGGGGCGATGCTCCCCAGAGCCCACCTCCCCATTCAGAGGCCACGATTGTGCCTCCCCCAGCACTCTGAAAGCCCTGAGAAAGAGGGGAGGGAGGCAGAGAGAGGAATCCAAAGGCATTCTGGCACCCCGGCCCGATAAGAAACTTTAGCCCCATTCAGCGACTGACAAGCGCTTGTAGAATATGATCTTAATCCTGTTTCTAACACTCCCTCGCCCTATTCCAGGCTGTATTCTTCCAACCGCCGCTCCCGTAAATCCCCCGAAGAGAATTGCTGGGGGGGGGGGAAGATAAACATCAAAGGGAAATTCAAGAAATCTACAGTAGGTTCACACAGTGGGGGAAAGAGGGGCAGGTGGGGGCCGCTGCAGAGGGCTGTCTCTCCCCTCCTCGCCCTGCTTGCATTCCTGAGGGCTGGCTCTCTGCAGAGCAGCCCCCCAAACCTGCTCAGCACAGTGCCACATTTAGCATTTTATATTTTTTTTCATCCTATTTTAGGCTTTTTTTTTTTTTTTTTTTTAATCTTGGGAGTGAGAGCCTGGTCATGCAGAGCTCTGTACACCACCACTGTGTGTAAAAAAACATCCCTTCCCCAGAGAGCAGCATCACCTAAACGGAGAAGATGGAGGTGGGAGAAGGAGGGGACATTTTCCTGGTAGGAAGCAGAAATGGGGAGAGCCAATGGATTTGCCGAGCAGCACATGAGAAATTTCTACATTTCTGCTGTAGAAATGAAATGAGTGAACATCATTTGGGAGCTCCCATCAGGTGCAGGAGCCTTCAGCACCCAGAGACACAGTCCCGTGGTCTTCCCTAAAGAGCTTCCAGCAGGTTGCCAATGCCAGCTTGGGAGGAGCTTCCCTGTGAGCCCATGGGAAGCCATTCATATTTGTCACACATCTGTGGGTCTCCTCTGATGTGTAACCTCCAGGACTAAGGAAAAGGTGGCATTTTGAGGACAGTGTCAGTCTTTCCCTCCTGTCTCACTTCAGTCCTCCAGAAATCAGGGCGCCGGTGAAGAAGGATGAGCTCCCACCATCCCCAAATTCACATGCTGCCTCCCATCACTGAGGTGACATCTGGACCAGACATCCTCCTCCAGACCCCTTCTAACCCAAATTACACTGTGATTCAAGAGGAACTGACCTACAACAGGGCACCAAAAAAATCGTGTTGTTAGAGTGCAGAAAATTGAGATGGCTAACTTATTCCCAGCACTGCAAAAGCATCCCCTTACAAACTCCCCTGGGATCTTTCCTCCCTGCTGGCCACAGTTCACAGATATGTTCACACAAACTCCACCAGCACTTTCTTCCCAGCCCTTTGTAGCAGCTGTGAAATTTGGGTAAACACGGCCTTGACCTGGTCTGGCTCCAGGCAGGAGGTGGGTTTGAATTGCTCAGAGGTGCTCTAACTCCACCCAAGCGTGCTCCTCAGTCCCCAAATGTTTAAAAAAGAGGGTTTTTTTCTGGGAAAGGAAAAGAAAAAAAAAAAGAAAAGAAAAAAAAAAGCCGTTTCACAAGGAGGATTCTGAGTGTACCAGCTTTCAGGAGGTAAAAATCTGATGAGCTATAAAAGAATAGAGAGACCTAAAAATAGAGCTCTCACCACCCATGCTAAAGGATTAACTTTCTGCTAGGAAACAGGACAGCCTTGACCTTAAACAGGGCAGAAATGCCTGGCTTGCTACTGTTATCTGCTGCCCCATCACGTGGTTTGGAGAAAAAGCTTCACATTCTTGGTTCTGGTTCTCCTATTTGCCAAAGGAAGCTGAATATCCCTGTATATTTATTGATGCTGTAGATTCACAGCCTGTCAGATTTACCCCAGATCTCCAGGGCCTACCTGGACTGCAATGAATCATCTCCAGTGAACAGGGGAGGAGAAATGGTGGAGTGCTTTCAGCTCTTTTCTCTTGCAATTTTACACCAAAACCTGTTTTATTTCATGCAGAGAACCTTTAAATATAGAACAGTGATGAAGATGTCCACCTTACAATAGTTATTTTGCTTTCTTATAACTCATTTTGTGGTTTTGGCATCTCACCTTTGCAGAGAAAGCTGGGGGCAGGCAGGAGTGAGTGGGAGGAGACACATTCCTCATTTCCATCACATTCAAGGAGAAAGAAAAAGTCACAAAAGAGTGTTCCCTTTCCAGCCTACACAACCCCTGTCACAGATTTTTGGTGTAATTGCTTGATTAAAGCCATACAACACCCACAAGGTACTCTTACAACCATGGACAACCCTGAGAGAGGCCATAGGATGTGGGAATGCATCTTCTTTCTGCTCATGTCTGCTTAAACCTGAGATGGAACAACGTGTCTGGCTTTGAGAACCAGTTCAAGAAAGACATGTGTTAGCTGGAGAGAGTCTAGAGAAAAATAATGAGAATAACTGGAAAACAGCATCCATAAAGCAAAATCAAGATTATTGATGTTGTGTGACCTAGAAAGAGGAAGCAAAGGGAGTTTCAGATACATGGGTGCTGTAACTATATAAAGGTCTGTTAAGGGCAGGAATTAGTCCTTTATTATGTTCTCAAAGAACAGGGCAAGACCCAGACACAGAAATACAATCTTTGAATTTTGCTGATCAGAATACATCTAGGGCTTTCTGCCCTGTTAGCATTTCCTAGGTCTCCTGTCTCCCTGGGTGCTCTCTCTCTCCCACGTCATTTGATAGGTTGGGAAGAGTTATTTACCTCTCTCCCTTTGTGTGGCCTGAGGACTCAGCTATTGCTAGACTGGTCCCCAAACCTCTGTTTCAGCTTCATAATCTAGTCTGTCACTCTGCACATCACAAGCCAAAGGACCTCAGTGAACTGACTCCCCCTTGAAACAGGGAATCCACCCTCCAATCTAAAGTCTGCCAACAAGGAGGTACCCTCCACCTCACCTTCAACAAGTAATTACTGTGGTTAATTACCCTCTCAGCCCATGTTAATCTCACTATGAGATCCTGTCTCATCCTAAGGCTCATACCTCCTTCTCGAGTTGCTTGAGATTTCACCCCTGATTGCTGATGGCATCCATGGTCCTGATGGATATGAAAAGCTCAGATAGATCAGTTGCACACGGAGGCTTAAGTGTTTCCAAGACCATAATGAAAATTCCTTTCAGAAGAAACTGTGACCCAGACATGAAACCCAACCCTCAGTGGGAGACTTCTGATTTCACAGGAGACAAAAGTCAAACACGCTAAAAAAAAAATGTCACTCTCAAAGAATTGGAATTTATCATTCAGGTGGGAAGTGCTCCATTAGCCTGCACACATTGGTTTACTTAGGGATGTTTTTCTTGGGATTTATTTTAAGTCAACAGAATGGGTTTGGGAATACTTTGTGTTTGGTTTGTGTGGACAACAGAACAACCAAAACCTTGTGTGGTTTTCAGTGTTCAAGGCTCCTTGAACACAAGACATCCCAGAAGGGTTTATTTGGACTTGAAGACTAGTTTGTTGAAGATTTGGGAGATGGAGTGGTGGCTACACATCACTCACTGAGACGGTGCCACTAAGCAGAGGGAACAACAGGGGGAAGCTCATCTTGTCCATAGGGATGGGTTATCCATGCACCTCAGCCTTGAACTCCATGTGCTGTTTGTCCAATGGCAACTGCATTCACCAGAGTCTGCTCTACAAGTCCAAGAATCATATCCATGCCTGGCTTCAGGGTGTAGGAGCCCAGATTCAGAAATTCCATCACATGGAAAAGATTAAAAGATATCTGGGGATATACATTGTTATTTAATAACGTTATCATCCATGACAATGTTAGCTCTGATTTAGATTTAATCTTCTCACAAAATCTGTGCTTAACGAAAAAAGAGCCCATGGAAATCCTCATCTTCACCTCCATGGGTTACCATGGTTTTAACAGAGACAAGGAAAACCCAGCCAAGGGGCATGCTGTCCCTAGCCCTACATTGGTACAGCAGCTTTGTGGTTTAGAGTCCCAATTCACTCAATTTCCTTGAATTTCTCTCATGACCTCTCTGCTTTATCTCTCCTCAAGCAGGGCAGGTGGGAATGTGTCCATATTCAAGGAGCTGTAGAAATGGGTTACAAATCTGAGCTTTCCCCGTGTCTGTCCAGAACAAGAGATGTTTCTGTATGGCCAGGCTCAGGACTGATGCTGCATGCTCAGGCTGAGCACCACTTCCATGGCCAGATGAGTGCCAGGATCCCACCATATCCCTGCTCCCCTTTCCCAGGGAACACAGCTGAAGAGGAGAGCTGGAGGAGCAGGATTTGTGAGCTGCAAAGTGCCCACATGCCACACAATGTGATCATAGCCACAAGGATGTGCTCATGCTGGGGAGGCTCTTGCCCTTTCTCCATGCCAGACCATTGCAAAACCAGCTTCTGGGAGGATTCTGCTTCTCATTTATTTCCCTGGGTCTGTCCATTCTTCCCCCCATTCGCTTTGCCAAGTTTTAGCTCATTCTGCATTCTGAAAACAGTTCCAATTAAATGGCTTTTCAATCAGTTTGATCACAAGTGCACTTGCCAGAAGTGCGGCACGTCCATGAAATCAGGAATTTCCTGCAGGACAGCTACTCTCTGAAAAAAAAAAAAAAGTTTGTTTTTTTTTTTCTTGGAAAATGATCAGTTCAAAAACTATTTGGCCTTGTAGCCAACATATTTCTTTTTATTTCTTCCAGAATTTGGAGTAGATTCTCCCCCTCCCCCTAAAATTTTGTTCTCAACAAAATATTTCATGGATAAAAAACAAACCAAAAGCACTCTATCCTGGCTTGGAGTTCAAACAGGCAGGAATTTTCACACAGCCCAGACCTGGGGCTTGGAAATACTCTGGCTTCTTGACAAAGCCCATTTGGTAGAGTAGCTCAGAGTGCCCATGTTTGTCCAAGGCACACCTCCAACCAGTTTAACACTGCAGAGGCAAACCCAATTTGAATAATTCCTAATACAGACCTGCTGAGACTTCCCTTTCCAGTAAATATTTATTTTTGTTAGCAGCAACTATGCAAGACACATACTTTTGGGGTTGGCTCTTTCCCCTTTCCTCAGCTTCCTGAGGACCAAGCCATGCTTTTATGTGTTTTTCTTCCCTCATTCCACACTCACCAGTCCAGAGGATCACTGTGGTTTATTCGAGAAACAAGGCTGCACCTGGTGGTTATTCCCCAGATCAGATTGCTGTGAGGTAGAGGAGCTGGGCTGTGCTCCCACCCTGCTCCTGATGAGGAGAGATGAGATGGGGAAGCCTGATAGCCTGGCTCTGGAAGGGAGCAAATGAGCAGCCCTAAATACCTCCCCAGACCCGGTGACCGTAAGTCCTTGCCGGTGCCTGGTCCTTGTGGGATAATGCCAGGAATAGGCATATTAAACACATGAATGTCAAGTCCTAATTCATCTCTCTAATGTTGTACAGTAGCAAGACTGTACCCCCCTGCTGGGGTGTAATTTCACGCTGAGGAGTCTGATGGGGCTTCCTGCAGACTGATCCTTTATGGATCAGAAAACTCACTTTCTCTTTGTGTTGGAGGGTCCAGAGATTATCTTATTAACCACATCCATGCCAGCTCTGATAAAACACTGGGCTCTGCCTCTTCTGAGGACTCCTGTTCGTGCAGCTTTTCCCCTCCTCTGGGCCCACATCACAGAGGTGAAGAACATTAAACCCAAGCCTCTACCTGCAGGTTTCACATTTGCATCAGCAAATTGAATATTTTGCATTTTCTTGGCTCAGATGCAACACTGACCCAGCTTGAACCCTAAATCAGTTTGAGGAGCTGGGTGCATCCACATTAGGGTTCTTGTATCCCCTTTCCAGGTTCCTTTCACCTCTCCTTTCCCCAAAAAAGTCAATGTTTAAACTACTTCAGGTGATGCCCTGCAGGTACCACCTGCCCCATAGCAGCAAGTTTGAATGCAGGAGTGGTCCACCTCAAGTACTGCTCTCTGTAGGACCTGGCCACCTGGAGGAAGGGCTTCTTCTCTTCCACCATCTCAGCCCACCAGCCTGCCTCTTCACAAACCTCTCCAGACCATGCCACGGGGACAGCAAGATGTGGCAGCGAACAGTTAGGATGTTCTTGTGGCCTCTGAAGGTGCCAGGCACTGCACACAGGTCAGGAAAAGGCTGCAGGAGGGAAGGCAGGACTGCAGACATTCTCAGACACTCCTCAGGATGTGGGCTTTTCTAATCTGACAGGACAAAAGCCTTCTGCTTTCAACACCAGACCACGGCTGCCTCCCCGAATGATGCCAGAGGGCCACCCTGTAGCCACATCCCAGTGTGTAACAAGGGATGGTAGTTTATAATCTCATTTTCTGGGCTGGCTGCCCTTCTGGTGCCCCTCATGCTCCATGTAAATCATCTGGAGTCTGATTTCCTTGGCTTGCAGGGCTGTTCTTTCCTTGTCTCCTCCTAACAGGCTCCTGCCTTGCCAATGAAGACAGTACTAGGGCAGCCCCACCAGAAAAACTTCAGTCTTGCCTGGACAAAATGCTGCAGCCAGGGCCAGGCTCCCATCCACATGCATTTCCAGCAGACTGGGGTGGCTCTGGCATGCTCACATCTCCTGTTCAATGTGTATGCACTTCACAACGCAATGGCACCACTTCTTGAATCAGGGTTATCCCGCTCCTTTTTGCTTCACCTGATGCACTTTAAAAAGGCAGCTCAACAGAGCCCTCAGTGGATTTCAGTTATTTTTATGATATTGCTCCTATCTGCTCGTGTTGTATCGAGCTACAGACCTGGTGGCAAGCTTTGCACCATCAACAGCCTTTTGCAGCTAATGAAAAATCACCTGCTTTTTATCTGCAGAAAATAGCATCGCCTGGGTCTTACCATGGCAAATTATTTAATGGCTCTCCAAGCAAAAAAAGTCCTTCCCTGTCTATAGGGCTGTGTAAGTCTCCTCCCAGCTGTTATCTTGCTTCATTGCTGAGCACCTCAGCTTGCAAAGCAGAGCCACAAACTGTCCAATTTCCAGGCAGGGAGGCAGAGTTCCACTTGTTTGTAGAGAGGGGAAAGCCTCTGATCCCACCCCAGCACCTTGCACACAGCCAGAGCATCCTCAGGAGAGTCCAGGGCAGCAGCCCAGCCTGCAGCTGCCTCTCCCTCTGCCACAGTGGTACAGTCAGAAAAAATGGGATCTGTCAGAGGGATTCAAGAATTTGATCATTAATAGGGTGATTGGGTTTTCTTTTCTAATTCAGGCAGAGTAGTGAAGGGTTTGTTTAATTCATTTAATTGCAATATTCTTCTTATTCTTATTTTCCCATAAGGGAAAAAATAAATCCTTCTACCCCAGCTTTCCTTTACAGCAATATGGCAAATGGATAGTAGTAAGAAATATCATCAAATTCTCTAGGAAGACTGAAGCATTCTTTTTTCCCCTTCTTTTTGGTTTTGGGGGGTTTTTGTTGTTGTTGTTGTTTAGCAAATAACCTACTTAAGAAACACCCTGAGGAAAATGTGTTTCCCTGAGGAAAACTTGCTTGAATCCTCCATTTCTGCATTAACAATTGGCAACTCTCCTTTGCCCATTTGAGCTGGGCCAGCTTTGGCTTGGATTTGGGACATTTAGGCTCTTTCCAGATAAGCTTATAAGGTGCTGGGGAAAGGCTTATGAAGGTGACAGGGAAAGGCTGGGGAAGGTGATGGGAGGAGGCTTATGAGGTGTTTGAGGCTGTGTGGGTCCTGAGATCCCACTGGATGGGAAGCAGCTGGCAGCTACGAGGAAGGTTCTGCCTCTTCAACAGAAGAGTTGAAGCCATCCCTAGTGAGATCACTGCAGATCACAGGTGAAGCCAGAAGGGAGGTCCCCAAAGGACATGTCAGAGTGATCTGGTGCATGCAGAGCTGCCCACTTGCTGTGGGACTGGAGCAAAAGCCATGAGAGAACTTTTTCCAACCCATGCTGCTACTGCCCACACAGAGCTAAAGGGACAAGTAGGGATAGAGCATCCCTGTGGCACAGACCAGAGAGACCCTTCATCCTGCAAAGGGTAAGATTTTCAGCCTGAATAAATGCAAAGCCTCCTATTCTGCCTGGCACAGTAGGTTTCCCTGAGACTCAGCCCATGCCTTACTGAAGGACCTTTTCCAATCCTCGAGCCAACAGATCCCAGAGCAGAAGGGAGGACTGTTTGTTTAGACCTATGTGGGTTAGGCAGCTCAGACTTTATTCTTGCACTTTGATAGGCTCCTAAATGAAAATCCAATAATATTTAGAGCAGAACGAGTTCCCATGAAAGTCATTTCCAAATCGCCCGGCTGATCCTACCTGTCGGCTGGATTCTCCATCCCCAGTGCCCTAAGCTGGGTGTAGCATCACTGCTGCCAGCACTTTACTCCAGGGGCTGAGCCTGGCCCTGCTGCAGAGAGCAGCGCTGCTGCTGCCTTTAATGAACATGTAAATAGACAGGAGGCTTCCCAGCAGAGTAACCCTGCAGTCAGGAAGTTCTCCAAAGCAGCTCGGGAGAAATAATACTTTATTCCTGGCGGTGCAAATAACTGATAGGGACTGGCTAAGAAGGGTTCATGCAAATACTCCTGAATTAAGCTCCGTCTGAAGTTAGAAAGGAAAGATGATAAACACACCCGGCTTTAAAACTGCAAAATATGCTTTGCAGGCATGAAACCGGAGGAGTAACAAAACTATCTGACATCACATTTAACAGCAAAGCGTTTCTTATTCTCAGGGATGCAGTTACCTAAACTAGAGTCCCACTAAAGAGTCCTGCCTATTATTTACATTTCTAAATCTTAAAACCATTAACAAAAGCCACTTAATTCAATTACTTTCCGCGTTACATTATTGTCACGAAGGCGAGTTTTGGCTCTGGTTTTCCCTTTTTTTCCTTTCTTTAAATTCATTCCTCTTTTCTCCACGCCGAGTGCCTCCCCACCACCTCCTTGTCTTTCTCTCCCCCGATGTCATTGTGTAGAACTAATGGGGTAAACTGAAATGGTATCTGTCCTCATTGACAGGTTTATGAGAATTTAATAAAGCGTGGCACGGATAAAATGAGATATTACAAGGCCACACAAAGCTGATTGACTTCTCCACGTCAGCATTTTTATTTGGTTATTTATTTATATATTTATTTTCAGCACAGGGGTGATCTCACCAGCCCTTTGATGGTGCTGGCCCAGGAGGGATGAGAGGGGAAGGGGAGGTGCAGGCAATGGGAGGGGCTGATCAATCCATGGAGGTGTTTGCTGTGAGCACGGGCCATGATGCTTTGTGGCTTTCCAGTGGCTCTGGGAAGATGGCACAGGAGGAGTCACCAAGGGCCTCCCCAGCACCGCCCATGCACATCTCTGCCCCTCAAGCCTCCACAGGGATGGGTGAACTCACCAAAAGCAGCTTTTGCTGTCCCCACCCCTGCTCCGCCAGAGGTCTGGACCTGGGACCAGCTGCTGGTGGTACAGACCCTGCAGAGATGCTCAGCATGGACGGGGCAGGGGGTGCCCTCCCGCTGTGCCCTGTGTTACCCTGTAGAGGTGACATCTCTGGTGATGCTCAAATGGACCCCCACAGACCACCCAAAACCCCACCTTAGACCACAGGGATGTTTGCACTGATCAACACAGATCGGTGTTGATCAATCCCACCCTGCAATAGGGCTCAGGAGGTCATCACGAATGCCACCAACCACATCCCTCCAGGCATGGTCCTACCCTGTGCCTCAGTTTCCCCTCCTGCCCAATGCCTACCTTGCTTGTGTAAGTGTAAATTGCAGATCAGCTGGGGGACCTGCACCGATGAAAGCTTCCCCCGGGAAAATCAGTGTGTATATGTAAAGTGTGTTAGCTTCCATCCCAGGGCAAACAGGGAGAGCTGGAAATCTGGGCTGTGCTGTAACTGGCTGGTTGTCTCCCTCTCCTGGCCTGTTCAGAAAGTAGTACCCCCGAAAAGGAGAGGAAGAGGAAGATGGAAAAGGAAGAAGGAAGAAGGGAAAAAAAGGAGACCTCAGTGTGTGTGAGTACTTTTTTGCCAAGCAAGCAAACGCACAATGTCAGTGGCCAAGGAGATTTGCATTCAACCCAGTCACTCAGGGCTCACGACCCTACTATGATGCAGGACCCCATTTGAATCTGGACTCCAAACTACAGAATAACATCACTTTTGGGGTTTAAACTTGGGGCAGCCCCTGTTAGCCTCAAAACTTGGGCCATGGGGCTTCAAACACAAACAATATGTGTTTGAAGGGGAAATAAGTGTTTCCCCTTCTCTGCAATGTGCATTCAGAGAGGGTGGAGATGCCTTTGCTCATTTAGTTCATTCCAATGTCAAGCACTGGAACTGGCTGCCCAGGAGAGTGGCTGTGTCACAAAAAGGCCCTCAAGAGATGTGCAGATGTGGCACTTAGGGGCGTGGTTTTGCGGTGTACTTGGCAGTGCTGGGTTAAGGCTTGGAGTCAGTGACACCAGAGGTCCTTTCCAACCCAAAAGATTCCGTGGTTCTCCTGGAAAGGGCAGGCAGCCTGCCAGACTTGAGGCACAGTCTTGGCCACAGTAACAAATCCTGGCAAAGCTGACAATTTGCAGGACCAAGTTCTGCTGGGATGCTCTCCTTAGCCAAAACAACGTGATCCCAGTGGATCAATAGCAGAACTCCCAGCACTTTGTAAGAGCACTTCAAACCCCCTGAAATCAAAGTGCCGCTCCCTACAAAAGCTCGGGCTGTCTCATCACCGAAACAGCCCAAAAAGGGCTTTATGCTTCGTACAATGCCCCAAGTTCAGAGCACACAGCACAGGATTTAGGACGCAGAAGTCTCCGCGTAGGAGATTGCTGCCAGGCCAGCAGCTCAATCCTGCTCTCTGGTGGCTACACCCGAAAGGCCAAATGCACCCAGCAGCGATTTCTCCCCGGTGCTGCAAGGAATGCTCACCTGCTGCTCCCCTGCACTGGGAACGCTCTTTGCCCTTTATTCCTTTAGCTCAAGGGTGAGCTCAGAAGGCAGCTGTGCACAAGGAGTTGGAAATCACGGAAGGTTTTACGTTCCCTGCTTGAGCAGAGCATGAGTCCATCACTGCACGGGCCCACGGGCTCCATAAAGGGGCTGGAACCATCACACTTCTTTCAAAACCCTTCCAAAGCCTTTCTATCATGGAAAGCATCCTGCTGCTCTGCACACATTGCCCACAACCCCTGCAACAGCTTTTCCTGCAATGCCCCAGACTGTAAACATTCTTCCCAGTATCATGTCTCCCTCGAAGGGCCACAGGGTGGGGAGCGAGCTGGGGAGAATTTCTTCTGCATTTCTTCACCCCACCCCTGCTGAGAGGTGCCCATGCTCCCAGCCCCACAAAACAGCAGCACAATGGGCTGTCCCAAAGCACATGGCATGAGCAGATGTCCCTTGGGGACAACACCACCCCTACCCTTCCCACCATCATCATCAGTCTCTCAGGGCTGGGCAGTCACTGCCTGTGACCCCAGGACTGATTGTATCAATTGACCACACCATGAAGCACCATCCTACAAAGACTGGACTCATCCCTTGATATCCTGAGGAGCATCTAATAATCTTCTTCATACTGGCTTCACCCCTATAAAGTTTTAAACAGAGATCACCCCCGTTCTTCACTCTGTAATGCACAATAAAGAAAAAGGATGTGTGGAACTTGTCCCCCTGCTCACCAGCTTTGCTGTCCTGGCTCTGCTCTCCCTTGCCCGAGCTGCTCAGTGTGTAAGTGTGTGTAAATCTGTGGCAGTACACACAACACCCCCATCTCCTGCTCTCCTCCTCTGAGCAGACAGAGTAATTACAGTGCAGCAGTGCCAGCACGAGGCATTTCTGCTGATGAATGCACTCAATCTAAGCACAGTTTTATGTATCATTAATTCCTTTAGCATTCAAAAAATAACTTTTTGATGGCAGATAATACTGTAATCACTCATGATTGCCAATAAAATTATCTTCATTGAGCTGTGTAAAACAACTACGGGAGTAATTTTACTAACTCAAAATTCCTTCCCTTTTTATCTTATTTATTTTTTAATGCAAAGCTGTTTGGACTCAGATTCCTGTAACATAGACACTGTTAGCAATAACTCCCTACTCCCTCATTCATATAGAAAGGAGCTTTTCAGAGGCTGCTGCTTAAGGTGCCTTCAGCAATATCAAGGATCTCCCAAAGGAACCCTTCCACCATAGGAATCCTTCTGTTATGATCTTTTCAGCTTTTCCTTCAAGCTGCCATGCAACAGCTGCTACGTACACAAGGAGCAAGAGAGTTTGTGCAAATCCAAGCTGCACATGCAAGTCATGGTCCTCTCCCAGGGCAGCTTCTCCTCCACCCTGCTGGTGGAGAAAACACTTGGGCACTTCCTAATCTGCTTCAGAGCAGAGTCCACAAAGCTGGCAACAAACCATGTGTTCAGACTGATTGTGGGAACTCACACACTACAGCTTGAGGCAGATTTGGGAGCAACCAGCCCTCGCACTGACAGAGCTCTGGGGCACAGGCAGTGAGGAGGACAAGCACCTTTTCCAGGCAGAAGTGACTACAAAGTGAACAATAAAAGCATCACCAAGTGAGCAACCTGGTTGAAACATGCAGTGTTTCTGGCAGGGACAAAAGAAATCACTCCCAAGTGGCACTGCCTCTTTCCCAAGGTACTGAACAACTCTCTTGCAATGGTTAAACTCCAGCTCTGGGTGGAATTGCTTCACCTTCTTGCAGATCATGTTGACTAACTCCACTCAAGAGTCAGGAACCCACGAGGAGTGGAGAAATGAAACAAGAAGGACTGCTGGCTGTTGGAAATGTAGCTTGAATCTTCTTCCAGAGAGCCAGATCCCCAGAAACAGGTGACTGGCAATTGGAGGTAGGAGCAGGTTGTTAATTTCTGGGAAACACTCTAAAAGAAGCAGGGCGAAATGGAAGAACAGAAGTGTAAAATTTTGGGGTGAATAGCAAACAATTTCTTATTTCCTCCCTGGAAATAAGAAGAGTAAATGAAATCAGCTGTAGGAGGCCAATAGGAGATGCTGCTTCCCCACAGCACTCTGATAAACCATGGATCTCCCTGCTCCAGGATGCTGGGGAGTGCCAGAATTGGATTGCTTCACACAAGAAATATCTGTGTGAGCACACAGCTATTAATCACTCAACCCTAACCTCTGGCTCAAGGAGCCACAGCATTCTGGATGCCAGGAGACAGTGCTAAGGAAAACACCACTGTGTGTTTGCCATGCTCTTGGCACTGCCCTGGTGTCAGGTGAACAGGAACTAGCTGGTCCTTCAGCCCCAGCCAGTCTGGCTGACCCTGTGTGATTTGCCACAGAGAGAAGAAGAAGATGACAACTTTGTGCCCCTCCTTTGGTGACTGCAGAGTTCCAGCATCTCTGGGGTGTGGTGGCACCCACCCAGTCACAGCTCTGTGCACACAGGAAGGTACATGAGCAATGGGGAAAGAAGCCTTCACAGATCCAGCAGGTCCTCCCTCAGCCACAGGCTCCAGCCCTGCCAGCCAGTGAAGGAGGAGCAGGAGTAGGATCAGTCCTCAATGCCAGCACTCCAAGGTTCAAACCCCATTTGCAGTAGCATATGGGCAGCCCTGTGGACAGGACAGCAGAAAAGTGCTCATCCGGCAAGGAGACAGCAGCGTCCTAAAGGGACATCAGGGTGTCACTAGGCCACAAGCCAGCAGTTGGCTGCCACCCCAGCCCATGGGGAACAAGATCAGACCCGTTTTACCTCACTTAGCCAGTCCCAGGCACATCGTCCTGGGCAGGGCATCACCAGCCACCACCTGAGTATGCTGGAGCTGCCTGGTCTGTGCTTTGTGCCACCCACTGGCCCATCCCTGCTGGCAGCTGGGTGACAGCACAGACCTGCTGCATTTTGGGATTTCCCATGCCCTGAGCCATCCTCATGGACCTGGCTGGCCCCAGCAGAGACCCAAGCCTTACCACTGTCCTGACTGATGCTTCAACCCCACTTATTCACACACACACATTTCTCCAGGAAAGGGGAGAAGGAGATCCTCCAGCAGCAGCTCCTGAAGGTGCAGGTGCTCCAGGCATAACTCTCCTACTGTGCTATCTTTCCTTTCACAAACTGAACTGCAGAAGTTGAAAATTGTTCCTGCATGAGAGATTTTAAGCAGGATTTAAATTAGGAGGAAGAAGGCTGGAGAAGTAATTTTGTCCTCTACAAGAACTAGTTTTAACTTCTGTTTCTCCAAAGTTCCCCACTTTTCTTGTTCTCATGTTGAAAGACCTCAGTGCACATGATCTTACAACCTGCAAGGGAACATCCCTGTTTTGGCACTGTTCTGCCATGGGGTGTGATCAGCACAGGAACCTGGAGCCTCCAGGGGGAGAAAGGAGGAAAAGGGAGGTAGGAATCACAGACAGTGCATGGTGTGCCAGCCTTGAGCTGATCACATCCTCCTCACTCATGGGAAAGGCACTCCTGCCAACCCACTGCTCTCTTGTGACCCAACTGCAGCACCCTTGGGAGTTTGCAATCCCGTATAACCCTCTGAGCCCCATAATCTGAAAAAGGGCAGGGAGGGGGAAGGAAAAAAAAGAAGTTAAAGGGGAAAAAAAACAACAAAAACCTGCTGGGAAAACTGCTGTTCTTGCATGTGATTTCCTTGACGCAGATAACAGGGAGCTGCATAAACTCAGAGCAAGAAGGCCATGGAGTTCATGAGGACTGAGTATTTTTGAGGCTCCAACAGCCTTCAGCAAAGAGCCCCAGGGCATGGAGCACATCCAGCACACCCCAGGACATTGTGGATGCACAGCACAGCAGCTCCTTTCAAGAGTGCCAGGCTCTGGCATGAGTGCCTCGGGTGCTTCCAGAGTTGCTCTGAGATCCTGAAGACTGAAAGAAATAAAGCCAGAAGCTCTAGCAACAATGCCAGGGAAAAGCAGTCCGGATGCATCTAGCTCTGCCACATTTTCTAGCTCACTATCAGGGATGGCCCGAAATCAGCTCACCCTGCTGGGAAGTGAGTTAAAGGGGCAGATTCTTCCCAGATTCTTCCCAACAGGTTTTTCACAATCCTACAGGCAGTATCTAAACTGGATAGCTTGAAATATTTTCTGTCAGACTTTTGGAAGTCGTGGAGGTTTTGAGTTTTTTTAAGGACAGAACCCTTGTGGGGCTGGTGATGAAGAAATTATTTTGGAGTTTCCCTCCAAACGGAGTGCAAGGCCGCAGAAAGCAGGGATGCCAGATATCGCTGCTGGGAGCCGCGGCACTTTGCACAGCACAGACACACCCATGCTCTGCCGGTGACAAGTCAACTCCGCTGGGCACAGCCTGCGACATTTATTGTTTCTTTTTCCCACACAGCCGCTTGGCTCCAGGAAACGCAGAGTCAGGTACCTTTGGGACTCCCCTCCGCGCTGCCTCGATCCTCCAAGCCAACACTGTTCCCAGAGGGGCTGAAAAATTACGGGGAGATCAAAATCTCCCAGGGCGAACGGGAAAAACCAATAAACCTTATCAGATAGAGACCACCCAGCGCAGGGAGGGGCGAGCTGTCATCCAGCAGCTTTTCCTGCTCCCGCAGCTCCCCCTCCCTGCCCTCGCCCGGCAGCAAGCCAGTTGAATCAATCCCTGTCCGGCTGGGAATCCCGCCCAGGTTTTGGCTCGCTCTCCCCGCGGGCGGGTGCCCTTGGCCGGGCCGGGCCGGGCGGGGCGGAGCGGGGCGGGCGGCTCGGGGG
>VWYP01017935.1:0-41055 GCA_013400435.1 Pycnonotus jocosus | reverse complement strand
AGACGGTGGTGCAGCGCTTTCGGGAGCAGGTGAGCGCCGGCAGCCACGGTCCCCGCTCCATCCCCCCCGAGGGGGATCCTCACCTGGGCCCCCTCCCCGTGGCGTGCTGCCCTCCCTGCGAGGAGCAGCCCTCACCCGCCTGTCAGGTGCTCTCCGGGCTCCTTATATGGACCCACAGGGATTTACTGTTATTATTAGTTTAATGTTATTTTTTTCCCTTTCTAAGTCGGGGTGTGTGTGTGTGTGTGTGTGTGTGTACCCCTCAGCATCGCAGCGATCGCCGCTGTGGCAGGGATGGGGAGCAGCCGCAGATAACCCGTTATCCCGATAACAGACACCGGCAGCTAGGAGGGGGAAATCCCTCACGGAAAGCTCCCCGTCGGCGTGGTGGGAGGCTCAGGGTGGCTGAGGAGGCAGCAGGAAGAGGCGACAGGCGATGTATTATCAGCAGAGGCCAAAGTGCAGCCGCAGCTGCAGGCAGGGATGAGATGGTGCTCCGCGGTCCCGGCAGGCAGCCCGACCTCGGGCTGAAGCAAATTTGCTCTGGTTCATAGCCCAGCTTGGTGGCATGAGGTTTGATAGGCTTTTTATGATGTTTGGTAGGAGGTGAAGGAACTTCTGCTGACCCAAAAATTACCAGCCCGGGACCTCCCTGGTTTTTGCACTTCCCTGTGCAAATATCTTACAGTGCCAGGAGAACTGGCTCCGCTTGTGGTTTCATTCCTTGACGGAACAATTTCTATAACCATGACGCCAACTCCCACTGTAACTCAGCAAGAGCACTTAGCTGTTCCCCCAGGCCTGACCATGACCTGTCTGAACAAGGCTTTGTGAAAGGCTTTATTTTAATCAGCAGGTGCTTGGTGTGGCTGGTCTGAACAGGAAGAAAGGCTGAGAAAGCCAGGGGTTAGTACTGGCCCTGAGGGTTTCACACCATGCTCACTGGTGTCCAGTAGAGTAGGATGTGGTCTTGAGGCAGATACCACCTTCAGCAACTAAATGGCAGATATTTTTTGGGTGAGTTACAGAGGGGACCAAGGAGAAAGGAGGAGGAACCCATCAGCTGCAGTAGAAGTGTGACATTGCCTGTTCAACCTTTCCTGTAGCATCCTTCTGTGAGCATGGCCTCCATCGTCTCCCTGCCTTTGCCAGAGCTCTCCAAGAAGCTCCGAGATGGCTCCCTCCCTCCAGACCACGTCTTCTATGCCTATGTGGGCAAGGTGAGGAGCAAGGGCAGCATCTCACCCACACTGGGGCTGGCTTTTTTTGGGAGGAATGCAGCACAAGGTTCAAACCTGGCTCAAATGCTGCTGAGCTGTCCCTGCTCACTGGTTAGTGGTGGGCCCTTCTGTGGCTTTCTGTGAGCAGTTAGAGAGCTGGGCATCTGGCTGACGTAGCTCTCAGCTTGGTTTGGGGGAAAAAAGGAGCAGCGAGCAGCAAGCAGCATCTGCAGGGCCCATGCCTTCCTGGGAGAGCCCACACCTTCCCTAGGGCAGGTATAGCTTTAAGGAAGTTGCAGAGTGCTGCTCTCATCTCCCCTCCAATGCCAAATGGGTTGTTAAACCTCAAAAAGTCAATGTTGATGTTCATTCTCTACTTTTGCCTCATGTTCTGATCACTTCCTGGGTTCCCTCTTTGGGAATATCATTTATGCCACCCCAGAAGCTCAAACAAGAGAACAGTCTGTGGTATTCATCTGAACTGAGTGCCTCCCTTCATCACACACAGGCTGGAACTGTGGCCCCACTGTGTCCCTCTTGGAGTTTGGCTTGAAAAGTGGCAGGAAGGGCAGATGGGGAGGAGGAAAAGGGGGAAGAGGCAGGTGTCCTTGGCAGAACAGAGGTCACTGTGCAGTGCCTTGAGCTGTGACTCACCTGTGGGCTTGTCCTGCTTTCCCCAAGGCCCTCCAAATGGCCACAGAAACCAACTGCATCACGGAGTTTCTGCAGGAAAGCGAGAGCCAGGTCCGCAAAGCCAAACAGATGGAGAAGCAAGGTCTGCTCTACGGGGTGCCTGTCAGCATCAAAGACTCCATCGACTGCCAGGTGCCACCAGCACAGTTCCTCATGTATCCCAAAACCCCTGTGCCATGAAGTTTGGGGAGGGGGGAGCTTTGACCTCAGCACCTGGCTTGACTTTGTCATAGCTGATGTGGAATGGGCTGCCTGGACAGGGGAGGGGCTTTGCTGCCTGTCTCCGTGAGAGCCAACAGAGAAGTGTGGTCAGATTTGCCATCAACACACCTTTAACGTGTGCATGAGGGGTGGGTTGCTGGAGATGCATGTATGCATTTAAATGTGTAAATAAAAGTATAGAGGCAGGGAGAATTGCAGTCCTCCATCTGAAAACCTCATTGTACTCTGTTCCCAGGGTCATGATTCCACGTTGGGGTTCATAAAGAACCTCAATAAACCTGCAGCAGAGGACAGCGTGGTGGTCCAGGTTCTCAAGAGACAGGGGGCAATTCCTTTTGTCAAAACCAATGTTCCCCAGTCCCTCATCAGGTAGGTGGGTGCTCTGTTCCCTCAGCATAGCAGCAGTGCTCTCTTCCTCCTCTCAAGGGAGGGTTTCTATCTGGTCTCATTCTCATTTCCCACTTCTTCTTATATGACAACACCTGGTCTCCATTCTTTGTGCCTATGAATTTCAGTTTGAAAAGTAAACACATTTACACTGGGGATAAAAATTATCTCTAGTTCCACATGAAATAAAGAAGCAGAAGAGGAAGAGGAGAGAAGAGAAACTGGTTTTATCTTTTTTTAAATTAACCTTTGAGTGATGATCCTATTAACTCTAAAATGCAAACACATATTCATGGAAGGGGAAGCTAGTTAAGCTAATGGCCTTAAATTATTGTGCCCCCAAGCTTCCTGCTCTATCTAGCAAGACTATTTTTGGTGTCATTGATATGTGGTGTGCTCTGCTGGACAGCCACCCTTCTAGTGTCCCTGTGTCCTGCCAAGTGAGCTCTGGCAAAGCTGCTCTGTGAGTGACCATTGCCCAAGCCCTATGAAATGCCTTCCTTTAGGTGATGTGGCAATGACTGACCACAGTTCAAAAAAGCCACACAAAGAGGTTGCCCCAGGGATTATCAGATTTTGCACCGCTTTCTGGGGAAGTCCAGTGTCAATTGAATTACCTGATTGCCTTCTCAAGGTCTTTTAGCAGTTACTGGGCTCCACGCCAGCAGATACCTGAGTTCCTCATTTGCAATATCTCTCTTTCTCTTTAGCTATGACTGCAAGAACTTAATCTTTGGTCAGACCCGCAACCCTCTGCTGTTCACCAGAACCCCTGGAGGCTCCTCTGGTGGTGAAGGAGCACTTGTAGGAGGTGGTGGGTCCATCTTGGGCATTGGGACAGATGTAGGAGGGAGCCTGCGTTTTCCTGCTGCCTTCTGTGGGATCTGTGCAATCAAACCCACAGGGAAAAGACTCAGGTACTGTGAGGAATCCAGCAAGGTCTCTGGCTGACACCCACTCCACCAACCACTGTGCTGGGATGCTCCTACTCCTGTGGGGAAGGGAAACTTGGGAGGAACTGGGAAGAGCTTGTTTAACCCTCCTTGGGCAATATCTGAGGCCTATATGGTGGGAAGCAGTGGTTCCTCCAGAATGGAGGTGAGGAAACCTCTTTGTCTACGTGCTGAGGGTTCTTCCTGACTGACATGGCCTAAATCACTCAGGCCTAGACTGTGTCTCTTGAGTTTTCTCTGGGCCCTTCCTTCAGCCAGCCTTCACATCTGCAGTTTTAATTAATGTTTGCTACTGCTTAAAGCCTTTCCCTTCTATGAAAGCTACTCAGCTGATGTGTTTTGTGTGTCTCTTTTCTTTACAGCAAAAGAGGAGTAATGTCTGGAGTCGTTGGGCAGAAAGCAGGTAGGAGTTGATGTCTGTCCCCCAGCAGCAGGGCAGGGGTCAGAAGGACCCTCAGCTGCTTATGGGGGACTTTCTCCATCACCTTTAGAGAGAAGCAGGTTCCCTTTCAGGGATTTTTCCAGAGCTGCCCCCATACTGTGATTTTTTTATTTTTTTTTTAACATGAGCTGAGAGGAGCGGTTTGTGTAGCATAAACCACAATACAACCTGTTACCCACAGGGTGTGGCCTGGCTGTCACTGTTTCATGAGGGTGGGATTAGCAGCTGAAGGGAGTGTCTGATGTTGTCCTCATGTCATGACTGACAAAGCTTTTTGGTTTTGTTTTTTTTTTTTTAAGTCATGAAATTGAGACGTCAGGGTGCATATTAATGGATCACAACTCTGGGTCCATAATGATGGACCTGTGGGTGGGAAGACACTTGTGGGCATCCCCTGCCCAATTCTTAAAGAGGAATTGTTGCCAACACTAGATTAAGACAAAACAGTGCCAAGAGGTCCTCGTTTTGCAGAACATGCCCATGAAAGACCCTCAGCCATGAATGCTCTCTTGTGGTCTCTTCCAGTGGCTGCAGCAGTGGGACCACTGGCAAAAGACGTGGAGAGCCTGGCGCTGTGCCTGCGGGCACTGCTGACTGAGGACATGTTCAGCCTGGACAGCACAGTGCCACCCCTCCCCTTCAATGAAGAGGTACAGAACCTCCAAGGGGCCAGAGGTCTCTGGGGAGAGCTGCAGGCTGAAAATGCCTGACACATGGGTGGGCCCCTGGGCCAAGCCAAGCGCTGCTTTCCAGATTCGCCCTGTGGCATGGGCGTGCTGCTGGCTCCACTGGCAGCCCTCCAGCCAGCATCTCCCTCCCCCTGCAGGTGTATTCCAGCACAAAACCCCTCCGCATAGGCTACTATGAAACTGATTTCTTCACCATGCCCAGCCCGGCCATGAGGCGCGCCGTCCGCGAGACCAAGCAGCTCCTGGAGGAGGCTGGCCACACGGTAGGGACCCTGGGGCTGCTGCAGTGGGGGGACAAGCCCATCCCGTGGCTTTTGACTCAGCAGCTGTTGCTCAAAGGGAAAACATTGTTCTCAGGGAAGGATGGAGGTTTTCCTGTGGGCTTGTCAGGAAATCCTCAGCTCAGCTCGCCCCGTTTCAAGCCCTCAACGGCTTCTCCCAAACAGTGCCTGGGCCACTGATACCCTCCTGCTTTGTCCCTGCAGCTGGTGCCCTTTGAACTCACAAATGTGGACTATGTGATCTTTAACTACTGCGTCAGGGGAATGTTTGCAGATGGAGGCAGCTCCTTTGTCGAGAAATTGTAAGTATGGCCTGGAATGGTCTAGTGGGATTGATGCCTGTCTATGAAAATCCTCCCTGGGGTCTGGCTGGATTTGGGGTACAGATCTAGTGAATGTAGGTATTGGCTGGTAGGCACTGGAGGGGCTTAACATTAAATGATTCAGCTGCACCTTGGTTCTCTTTGGGATTGTTACCAGCCTTGGAAGGAGGCTGGGAGCTGATATCCTGTAAATGCTGTGAGAATCAAGTGTTGCCCAGCAGAATGGAGCAAACCTCTTTTTGTCACTTAGATACTCTGTTCAGAGGGATTGGCCTGGGAAAAGCTGATCTGCTGTGATTGCTTCCTACCACTGCTCACCTAAGCCCCCTTCTCTCTTTCAGCAAAGGGGAGCTGGAGAAAGGTGGCACGGGGATGTTCTTCTGGCTGGCAAAGGCACCACACTGGCTGAAAACTCTCCTCTCCTGGATTTCCAAACCTTTCGTAAGGTCCATTTCTTTCTAGCATAGACAGAGTTAAGCTGCATGTGGGTAGCTTGTCTCCCTTTGCAGTAAAGCTTTCTCATAGAGAAGTCTCTGGGCATTGTTACCTGGCTGTGGTCAGACTCATCTCCAAACTGGAGTGATGCTATTTCTGTTCCTTCTCTCCCCACTCTGGGGAAAATCCACAAGTCTGGCCTGAACACCGAGGAAGCAGCTTCTATTTGTGACTGAGCTGTCTCAGAGGACAGAGCTGGGATTAATTTTTTTTTTTTTCATCTGCTCAGGTGCCTCGATTTTCAAGTATCATAAGAAGTATGAAAGAAAAGTGAGTAAATCTGAGCCTGAGCAAATGTGTGAAGATTTGTTTTGCAGCAGTGTTTGCTACATTATTTATACTACTGCAGCTGCATGTGCCTGAGAGAATGCAAGGCAGAAAATGCAAGGGTGGGAGCAAACAGGGCAATTTGTGTCAACACCATAACCCTGCTGGGTTTGGAAAACTGTTGGGAAATTGAGGGTGGGAATGAGAGCAGGGTCATGGCCTTTTGCTTAGGAAGATGTTGAAGCCTGTGTGAATGAAATATGGTGTTGGCTTCAGCACTGGTTAATGCATCCATCATGCCAAGAAGTAGGGACCCCACCAAGGCAGAACGAAGGTGTATGTACAGGGAGGGGTGCCTTTCATTGGGTTTGTTTCCTTTTACAGCACAGTGGATGAAGTCTGGAGTCTTCATCAAGAAATCGAGGTAAAGTATTACAGTTTGGTGTTAAATAGTTTTTGTTTGATTTCTTTTTGGGAAGAGGCAGATTCAGCACTCACCAAGGTTAGGAGATGATCAGGTCTCTAGTGAGGTAAGGTGGGAATACATCACTCCTCAACGGATCTCACTTGGATGTGCAAGTTCTCAGCGGATATAAAGATTGGGACAACACATAGGCAAGTTCATGATGCCATCTCAGACCTGAATTTTTGACACCTGCATGTAAAAATGTAGGTCATCAGACTTGCCTCTCTTTCCCTTTGGGTTTTCCAAAAATAAAAGCTCATGTCCCAGGTCACCATGTGCCTGTGCACTCCGTCTTTGCCCATCTCCAGTTTACCAGGGAGAGGGTGCTTTGCAATCTGGGAGGAATATTGTCCAGGCAGCAAAGCATTGCTGGATTTTAGCAGGATCAGGCCTGATGTAGCCTGTTGGCTTCTCCCAAAGAAGAGCCAAGAGCCCAGCTGGACACCCAAGGAGAGCCTCAGCCAGCAGCTGTGGGACAGTACATCCACCCCACTGACCACCAGCACGTTTCCTCCTCAGGACTTTTGCCACCAGTTCCTTTCCCAGTGGAAAAAGCTGAACCTGGATGTCATGCTTTGCCCCATGCTGGGCCCGGCTCTTGGCATCGGCTACCCTGCAAAGCTCTCAGGTAGGGGACTGGCAGGAGAGCTCTGCTGTGGCACTGTGCCTGTACCCATGAGCAGCCTTCCTCCTCCTCCCCTCACATCCCCAGGGTGCTGGCCAGCAGCAGGAAGAGCTCAGCTCTTGGGCCATGAACCCAGCCCACGGGGTGCACCTGACACAACTCCCCCAGTGTGGTGATTTCCATCCCTCAGCCCCTGAATTCCCAGTACAAGTGCCCCATTAGCTGGAATCTCGCATGCACAGAGGGGTGAAGGCTCTCCCTGTGCAGGCTGGCACTGCAAGCTCCCCCTCTCCCCCAGTGGCAGTCAGCTACACCATGCTCTACAACGCCTTGGACTTCCCTGCCGGCGTTGTCCCTGTCACGCTGGTGACGGATGAGGACGAGGAGCAGCTGAAGGGCTACAAGGGATATTATCAGGACTGGTGGGACAGGACCCTGGCCAAGGTGAGTGCTGCCAGGCTCTCCAGGGGCACGAGCTCCCTCATCCCTTCTCCTGGACACCCCCAAGCCCTCTCCCTGTCTCTGTGCCACAGGCTTTTCGCGGCAGCGTGGGGATGCCCGTGGCCGTGCAGTGCGTGGCTCTGCCGTGGCAGGAGGAGCTGTGCCTGCGCTTCATGAAGGAGGTGGAGACCCTCAGCCTGAAGAAGAACAGTTTCTTCTGAGCCCCAGGCACTCAGCTGGAGTGGGATCCCAACTAACACCAGCGTGGGCCATCCTTTGGTCTGACCCACAGGACTCTTGTTGCCCTCAGTGAGGATGCAGTGATGGCTGGGCTGGCTGCTGGTTTTGGGAACAAGAGGAAAGCAAGGCGAGCTCTGATGTGGTGGAGCTCTTCCAATCATTGTCCTAACACAGTAGTTTTTATTATCTGACTCTGTTATTTCAAGTCTGCGTTTGTGTGGGGGGTTGGGGTGGATTTTAATCACCCCAGGGAAATACAAGAACATGAGCTTTCTCTTCCAAATGGGGAAACTGGGGCACAGGGGCTGGTTCTCTCTGAGATGCTCAGACTGCTACTTGGAGTGCTGCAGGAATGGGGATCTCCCCTTCTGTTCTCAGCTCCCTGAGGGTGAAATCTGGTGTTTTCCCTAGCACAGACCAGCAGTCAGAAGGGAAAGCTGAGGCTGCGTGCAGACTCTGGCAAGCAGGGATGGAGCTGGCCCACTTCCCACAGCATAGGGCTGCTGGCACCCTGCACAGCATGAAGGAGAAATCGTGGAATTACAGAACAGTCTGGGTTGGATGGGCCCTTTAGAGATATCTCCTTCTAATCCCCTTCCACGGGCTGGGACACCTTCCACTAGACCAGGTGGCTCAGAGCCCCACCCAACCAGGTTTCAAACACTGCCAGGAATGAGGCATCCACAGCTTCTCTGGGAAACCTGTGCCAGGGCCTCCCCCTCCCTAAGGAAGGAATTTCTTATTTCTTACCTAAATCCACCCCCTTTCAGTTTGAAGTCTGTATTGAGCAGTGTGCCAGGGTCAGAAGGACAGCCTGCCCTGCACATCTTCTCCTCCCATTTGGCCCATGCCAGGTTTTCCAGCAGGATTTTCCAGCTGCTGGCAGCCACTGTCCCTGGGATTGGCAGCACTGGCTGCTCCTGGCAGGTTTCCAAGGGTGTTCCAGAAAGGAATACCACAATGCAAAAGTGTTTTCCCAATGCAGGAAAGTCAAAAGCAGATTATAAAAAACCTCTGGCAGGATTAATGTTTGGGTTTTAAATGTGTTATTGTAGTTTAAACCATGCAAAAGCATGGAGTGTTTTCAAGGGTTTGGGATAGTGTTTATCACAGCCAAGGAGAAAGCAGCCCCGAAGGACCCCCACTCTTTATCATCAGGCTTTGAAAACAGGAGGGAGGGAGTTCCAGGCATCCCATGACTGAATGCTATGTAAAGCCAAGTCCAGAAGAGCCTGGGTGCGGTTACAGGTGCTTTCTTCCCACACAGAAACTGCTGCATGAGGTTATATGTTTGTTTTAATATTCAAGCCTGGAGGACTCGTCCCAGGAAAGGCAATGCTGCCTGCACCCCTGCTCCCAGAGCCAAGCACCACACCACTGTTCGTTTAACCCCTCTCTCCCTGGCATGGAGGTGGGCAGAGTGTGAGAATCCAAACCCTGGAGCCACCAGTGAACCTGACCCTGGAATTATTCCTCACTGGAAGCTCTCAGTGAAGCCCTCCAGCAAGCCATGACCATGGGACAGTGCACCAGGCAGGGCTGGAGCTGCTGGGTGGCTCTGGGGACTTGAGGCTGCCACAAGGGCCAGCTGCAGGCTGCTCCCAGCCCAGCCTGGGCAGCAAGGGGTCGGTGTGAGTGGCAGCACTGAAGCACTTAAGGCTGGGATGGGGCAATGAAGATCAGTCAGTGGGGAGAGATTGGTGACACTGAGTTGTTCAGCTCATTTTGCTGCCTGCCCTGTCCAAATAGGGAGGATCCTCCTCCGTTTTCCAGCCAGCAGCTTCTCTGCAAGGTTTCACATCTTCCTCAAGCTTCCTCTCTGCTGCCACAGGAATAATCCCACAGGACATGCCTGTAACAAGCAAGAAGGTAACATGATACAGCAGCACAACCACTGGCTTCAGTCCCCAAACAAGACCCCTCCACCAGAGAGCAAAGGTTACTCTGGACGCTCTCCCCTTACAAGCTGTGCTACCCTGCTGCCTGGAGCAGAGCCAGTGTCTCTCCACATCTAGGGAGGTTGCCTTGCCTCTTGGCATTGAGCTCTCAGAGGCATCCCCTGTCCCTTCCCTGTTGGCTTGCAGGTGCTTGAGAACTGAGGGAAGGTTAATTTTTCAGCCTCTCCTTTTTGCACTAAGCCACAGAACAGTCCTGGGCAGGGGGAGCAATTGTGGCAAGGGGCAGCTGGTAACACTACACGCTCCAGCTCCTTTGCATTCTGCTGGCTGGAGGATGGGTTAGAAACAGGAGAGCAGACTCTGGATCCATCAGAAGGGATTTCCCAAAAGTGCTCACCCTCCGATTCAGGTTGCCAAAATGCTTTTCAAAGGGGCTTTTCTTGAAAATTATACAGAGCAGTCACTCCTTGAAGAGCACCTTCAGAGAATTTCTTCCACGCTGCATTTCCAGAGTCATTGTTGCACCTTCAATCTCTTGGTTCTCCTGAGTTCTCATCTCTCCAGAGGGACACTTTGACTCTCTGCATGAGGTTCCCCAGGACAAGCAGAACTTTGTTTTCCCAGGCTCACAGGGCTGCAGGTGATGCACTTCTTGCCAATGGGCTTAAGTGTTCACTCATTATTACATGTGGGTACAGCAGTGCCAGCCCAGAGCTGGGCTTTGCTGCCCCTCAGCTCTGTGTGTAGCCAGGCAAAGCCACTGGCTGGGGGAGACACAGCCTTGGGGACACCCCCACCTTGGGGAAACCCCCCAGACTGAGTGAGCTGAGCACACTGCTTTGCAGCCTGACCCACAGTGCTGCTCCAGCAGCCAGACCCTGTCAAAGTCCACGGTCTGCAAAGTCCATTCCTGGGCTTTGTTAAAGCAGCTCTGCACAGCAGGAGAGCACAGAGTCTGCATTCATCAGCCCTCCAAGCAGGTGGGACAGCCAGGTGTCTGCTGCTGGGCTTAAGAGACAGAAATCATGACCCAGGAGCGGCTGTGGCAGGTTCTGGATCCATCCTGGGGAGATCTTCGTGCCCTCTCAGCTCTGCTTTGCAGCTCAGCTGCAGCTGTTGTGCTGCTGAAGTGGCTGGGAAGGAGGCAGGTTCAGCAGAAGATGGAGGAGGCAAGGAGGTCTCGGCATCTGGCCCTGGAGAGAATGGAGAAGGCAGCTCACAGGCTTAAGCAAGAGGTAAATTTGGGGAAAATTCAAGGAAGGGGTTATAATTTGGAAAACCAAAGGAATGGTGGAGCTCTGATCAATCCCTCCGTGAATGGTGGCTGGGGCAGGGGCATGTTTTGGAGCATCACCAACCCAATGTTTCGTGAGATTCATCACCCTCCATTGCCTCAAAAGGCCCTCCCATGAAAGACAGTGTAAATTAAGTATTTCTCAATACAGACCCATTGAGGAAATCCTGAGGATGAAAGAAAATTTGGAGCTTGGGACCTTCTCAATCAGGTCACCACCCCAGACTTCCCATGCCCATTTTCCTCATCCATCCCTACTGCCAAGCCTTTCCTCTCCCATCCTCTTTCCTCTGCCCCTCCATAAAGATCTGTCTGCCCTATCATCCTCAAAGTACAAGAGGGTTTCATATCCTTCCAACATCTACATATCAGTGACCAAAAGCCACTTCCTCCTGCCCATGCCCAGGTAAAGAAGCACCTGGATTTTAGGAGGTCAGGCCTTTGGAAATGCCTTAAACCCAAAAGAAATACCTCCTGCTATTCTTTTCTTGGAAGGGAGGTTGCAAACAGCCCCCACACTTTTTTTCCCCCCTTGTTAATGATAAATTTTGTAAAACTTTAGCTGGTTGAACTGCTATTCAGTAAGTTAGAGTTAGAAGGGGAGTGAAGGCCTGTGAGAGAGGGAACAGAGACAGGTCAAAACACTTTTACAAGTTCATGCAACTCTCTAGTCAAGGTGCAGTTTTCTGCCTGTTTTGGTTCTGGTTTTATTAACTAAGACTCAGCAAATTCCCCATCTGTAAACTCCTCACTCCAGCACACACAGTGCTCCGTGGGAGGTCTGCGTGTCTACAGGGCATATATCCTAAAATTTTCCACTAGAGGTGATTGGTGGGCAGATGTTAGAATTGGGTATTGGCAGCCTTAACCAAACTTTTCTGTCTTTTTCTTCCCCCTGTACCCAATTTGCACCCTTTGCAGAACCCAGGCACCCAGACCTCACACATCCTCTCTCTGACGATGGTGGAGCTGGCAGAGAAGCTGAAGGAGGGGTCCCTGTCCCCAGAAAGTGTCCTCTACTCCTACATGGACAAAGTGAGTGATGCCTCCAGCATGGCAGGGATGCTGCAGGGCTCTCCTAATTAAAAATCAGCTCATTTGCTGAGAGAACCGGCAGTGCTGGGGATTGCAATTTTTGGTATCGTGATGTCTAAAGGGTGGCCCACAGGCAAATAAGCAGGACAGAATCCAGGGCAGAAAAATAATCTCAGAAAGAAACATATAAAGTTTATAGCTAAAATCTCAATAATACTGAAGTTTTGAGAAGGTTGAAAATTCAGCTTGACAACTCAATATGTAATGTCTCCTTCCATCCATTCTTCTGTCTTGCTGCTCTTCTCTGTTCTGGGGAGGCTTTGGAGGTGAATCAGGAGGTGAACTGTGTGACAGACTTCATTCATGGATGTGAGGATCAGCTCCAGAAACTGAAGAAGCAAAAGGAAAAGGGGCTGCTCTATGGCATTCCCATCAGCATCAAGGACCACATTAACTGCAAGGTACATTCCCAGTTCCTCCGTCCCATCCTCATCATGACTGGCTAAGAGTTCCCTCAGACAAGAATCCTGGGATCCAATATTGTGGATCCAATATTGTGAGGCCAGCAAACCTGCCTTTCTTATGAATGAAATTTTGGTTTCTGCAGAAACTTCTAACCTGTTCTGATCTGGTTTTCCCTGCGATTGTCAGGTCCTGTTCTGCCTCTGAGAAAAGTTAGGTGGGAACTTTGTCACAAGAGGCATCACAGCTCCTGCTGTGACACCTCTCCTGCACCTAGAGCTTTGTTTCCCATCCCCAAGGGCCACATCTCCTCTGGAGGGATGGTGAAATTTCTGGGCCAAGTGAAGGAAGAAGACAGCGTCGTTGTCCAGGTTCTAAAGCACCAGGGGGGAATCCCCTTTGTGAAAACCAACATCCCGCAGACCATGATAAAGTAACGCCATGTTTGCCTTCATGGAAACTGTGACACATGCCTCTTGCTATCCAAGCTAATCATGCACATTAATTGCCTCCTTACTTCAATCTCAAATGATTTCTCTTGTCTTTGATGCCTCTTTCTTCTTAAATTCACCTGTCTCAACAAATCTACTTCACGCCAATTCCACCTTAATTCCACACCCATCCCTGCACGGTGCTCTGTGCCCTGCATTTATGGTTTGCAGAGGCAGAAGTACCTCACTCACCTGCTGATCTTCCTCTCCCCAGCTACGACTGCAGCAACCCCATCTTTGGCCAGACACTGAACCCTCTCAACCCCCAGAAGAGCCCCGGGGGCTCCTCGGGAGGGGAGGGGGCTCTGATTGCGGGGGGCGGCTCCATCCTGGGCATCGGCTCGGATGTGGCTGGCAGCATCCGCCTGCCCTGCAGCTTCTGCGGGCTCTGCGGCCTCAAACCCACAGGAAACAGGATCAGGTACATCCCAGCTCCTGTCCTCTTCTCCCGCCCACTGTGGAGGCTGAAAGGTGTCCCCCACAGTGCATCAAAACTTGTGGTAGTGCCCAAGCATTCAACTTGCTCTGTTAATAACACAAAATGGCTTCAATCTGTGTCACAACAAAGACTTATTCAGTTTTTAATAGCGCTGGCCAAGAAGCTGAAAGCAAATACTACAGGATGATCTCCTTTTCAGATGTTTTCCAGCCCTTGCTTTGCTCATAAGAATTTTCTGTTTATCGGAGGCGGTTTGCCCATGGATAAGGAATTAGATGATAAATACTGTCCCTAACAGCTTCCAGACCATGTAAATCTTCTTCATAGCCTAGGAAGTGTTGGGTCTTTGCAAGAACTTTTGCCCTCGCAGATGTGGTTGAGGGCAAATGGGAAGTTTGCAACTCAGCATGGTGACCTGCCCTTCAGCCTGCTGCTAATCTGCTTCTCCCATTATGTTCCCAGCAAACAGGGAGTCGTTTCCCCTCTCATAGGAATGCAGTCAGGTGAGTCCATGATGACATGTTACTACATCACACCTTTGCCTCTTGCATCTCCTACTACTGAAATGCCAGCAAGTGTGCTTGCTCTGCTCTGTGCCTCGTGGCCAAAGGAGTGATCTATTAAAACAGCCTCATGCTATGATAATTTGCACCATTTGTTCTGTTCTGTGAGGTGGCTGGTGTTGGCTGAACCTCAGCAGGATGAAACCAATGCAGTGATGGAATGGAATCAGGCAATGCAGTGTGCAGCAGGAGAGGTGTGAGATGTGCGTGCCAAAGGCCTGGGATGTCTCACTGGAGATGCTGCCAGGCAGCACTGGCAGGAAGGCTGCAGCCCTCTGTCCTCAGGGCTGCAGAAGCCTGGCTCAGGAGATCATTAGGCTCCTCAGGCTGCCTCTGCTCTGAGGCTGAGATCATTCCTGCTGGACCTCCTTGCTCATTACACTCATTCCCCACTTCTTTTCCCTGACCTGAAGCTCCCTCTTGCTGGAGCCCCACCAGAAACTCTGTGACAGCACCAGCCCACCTGGTGGCTGCAGTGACAGGAATTTATGCTCACAGTGACAGGGATGCTGGGGCCCATGGCCAGGGACGTGGACAGCCTGGCCCTGTGCATGAAGGCGCTGCTCTGCCAGGAGATGTTCCAGCTGGACCCCACCGTGCCCCCCATCCCCTTCAATGAGCAGGTAAGGCTCAGAGGTGCTCCCATGTCTCCATCTGCCCAGCAACAAAGTACAATCTCCAGAGATTCCTATCTGGTTTCATGTCCAAGATAGCAAAGGATCCAGGGAAACACACATCCTTGTGGACAGAGCTCACCCAGCATGAGTGACCCCAAGGAGCAGCCACACAGCAGGGTTGGCAGGCAGGAGGTGGTGTCAGTAAAACCACACCAAGCACCACTGCTGCAGACCTGTGCTCTGGACAGCACTGCTTTTCACCAGCCCTGTTCCTCCCATCCTTTCCCCAGCCCAGGAGACCTCAGCTGGTGCCTCCCTGAGCCCTGGCAACAGTCCAGGCTTGCTCCTCTCCTGGATTCAAGCCATGGCTCCTCTTCTCCCAGGTTTACACCAGCTCACGGCCTCTTCGCATCGGGTACTACGAGGGAGATGGGTACTTCCAGCCCTCTCCCAGCATGAAACGGGCTGTCCAGCACACCAGGAAGCTCCTCCAGGATGCAGGGCACACGGTGGGTTTCCATGCCTCTGGTTGCCTGGAGCTGTTTCCCTGCCTCTAACAAAGTCTGAATAAATCATTTTCCATCTCCACTTTTGCTCCCCATAAAAGAGAAAGGCAAATGCAGCAGCTTGTTTTCTAAACTGGAGTGATCTTGCTTATATTTCTGGCCTAGCAGATGTGATGATTATGTTCAGGTATCTCCAAGTCACCCCAAGCAGTTTTTTCCACCGTGCTTGGTGTTCCCATAAATATCAAACTCAAAACAGTTTCCGTGATCCCTCAGCTGTTAAACACAGCTTGCAGATTTCTTAGTGGGTAAGTGGGAAAGAGGTTGGAGCAGTTGACCCTCCAGGGACTTCTTTTAGCCTACATTTTTCTCTGGTTCCACCAGTGGAGATTTCTATATGGTAGCTGCTCCAATGATGCAAAATAATTAAAAAATAAAAAATAAAAAAGTGGTTTGACGTTTCTAAGAGTTCTTCTCTAAGAATGTGGAGTAGTGGAGCCCGTGCCAGGTCCCAATATGTATTAATGCCTTGGGAAAAGATAGCAGGCAGATGAAAATGAGGCCTTGCTGTCCTAGAGCAGCAAAGGAGGGTATAAGTTTCCCACCCCTTCCCACTGACATCTGGTGACCACTGGTGAGGCAGGGAAGCTCACAGAGGGCTCTGTGAGTCATTCACCTTTGCTGCCTCTTGGACAGGGATGGTTTTCCTTGCAGCTTGTTCCCTTTGCCCTGCCAAAGATCGACTATGTGGTGGATGAGCTGTTCACCAGAGGGATTTTCTCGGATGGGGCCGCCCACCTGGTGGACTGCTTGTGAGTAAAACCCCACTGCTGTGTGGGCTGTGAAACCTGCAACAGTGGCTGCATCCAGAGGGTTTATATTGTACATGCAAACTGGATAATGATTGAGCAGCAGAGGAGCAGCTTCTGGCAGGGTGACTTTAGCACAAGCAGCACGCAGTGCACACACACAGGTAACAGGGTGGGTGCCCACCCAGCCATTCTCTCAGCTCAGCGTGCCCAGGGCTGTGCATGGCCCCACCACTGCAAAGCTCCCCAGAATTGTGTCCCTGATGACACAGACAGTAAAGTACTGATTCATCTGTCACTTTTGCAATGAACATTTATACCTCAGCATCTTCTGCTCAGTGTTTTCTACTGAAACGGGCAGATTTTGTCTTCTATCAACTCTCCTTCACGACAAACCCTGCGTTGGGAGAAGCACTGTTGTTACTTTTGCTCTGTGACCTGTCCACAGGTGACTTGTCCTGACTTTTTCACTCTCTGCTCTTCCAGCAAAGGAGACATCGTGGATCCCAACCTGAAATCCCAGTACAATACCTACAGGCTTCCTGCTCTGGTGAAAAGGATTTTGGCTATCATTTTGAAACCCATAGTAAGTGTGTGGATGTGTCTCACCTGTGTTACTGCAAGATCTGCAAGGTGGGGAGGTTTCCTTGTGCAGGGAGGTAAATTGTACCACCCAGGAATGCTTGGCTGCTTCGTGTTAAGTGCCTGAGGGGCTTCATAGTGAAATACATTTAATTTTCAAACCAAAGCTGAACTTATCAAGTGAGTCTGACAGCTTTTTGTGGGAGTTTTGCATGGGGAGGTTGAAATGTGATCCTTTCTCAGGAAACCTCTGAGCATACAGCTCTTCCAGCAATGAGCTCCAAGAGAATGGATATCACTAGTGAGCATCTAAACAGCATTCCCACATCCAGAAGATGCTCTCCAGGACTAGTGGTGTGGTCTAGAGCCTTATTTGTATGAGTTGTAGTGATTAAATATGTAAATTATTGTGGGAGGTAACCCACTTCACTGGAACTGGCCTGTCCTTCAAAGCCACTTGTGCTAGGACAAGAAAGATGCCCAAAATGCAGTCCCAGGGTAGCCAGCTATTCCAGCTGCATTGCTGTTGACTAATCCCAAGTTCTTCTCTTTCCTCCAACAGTACCCACGAATTGCTCGGGATCTCAGCGCTCTCTGTGGAGTGGGGTAAGGCACACTGGGGTGGCTCTGGAGAAAGAGGATGTGCTTGGCTGTGCCCATCTGTTCATGCAGGCAGATGCCAGGTGGCTGTGCAGAGCCCTGTGCAGAGCCCTGTGCAAAGCACACAGGGCTGTGTGGCACAGGCTGAGCCGGGTGAGTGTGCGCTGCCTCTGCACCACCTGGGCTCAGCACTGGCTTAGCCAGGGATTCTCAGCCAGGGATTGGTTTAAGAGCTTAAGGATCCTCAGAGTGACAGAGCTGAGGTGATTCCATGTAGATCAGCACAGGGAGATAAGGGTTGTTCTCCCCACCGGGTGGAAGCCAGAGCCTCACGTGCCAAGTTAATGCAGAGGTCTCTGCCTGCACGTGCATTAACATGGCACGTCATGGAGGTGTAAGGTACCTGCACCTCCAAAAGAGACACAGACACACCAAACTGGTAGCAAATGAATTTAGAGGACTGATTTTTGTCCAGGTCTTGCAGCATGCTTTAACAAAAGCTCTTTTGATGTACCTGTAAGCATGTGTGCACCAGGGGATCAGCTGGGCAGTACCATTGCTTGTTCCCAGAACAATGGGCTGTCTGTGCATTTTCTTAATTGTTTTCTGTTGCCACAGTCACAAAGCTCATTAATTCTGCCACCTTTCCAGATCTGCCAAGAACCTCTGGGATCAGCACGGAGCAGTGGCGGTAATGTGACTTTTAGTTTATTCTTCTTACTACAGGGAGAGGCCTCCAAAGTTTCTAAGCAATTGCTTTGCACTCTGTGATGGACTTGGGGTTGGAAAATATTCACCAGCATTTGCCCTGCATTGTCTAGGCAAACACAGGATAGGAGCAGCCACTAAAGATGAGGCTTCACTTTGTCTTTTCTGTTTCTTGTTGCAAATTCTTCATTTCAGGTGTTAGGTGTTATTGTTCTGAGCTAAGGCCATGCTTGAACTATCAAGCAGAGACATTAGAAGTCAAAAATTTTGTACATGAACTCTGTGACTTAGGTAGCTTCCTTATGAACTCATTTGAGATCAGGAGCCTCAGACAGGAAGCTTTTTCCTGGACAGCTGCATCCAGTGCTGCCACAAGCCAACCAGTTTCCTCTTTTAAACCAGCTGAGTTTTATGCTTCAGTTTGGTTTTATTGTCTGCCTCCTCTTGTCTCTGCTCTGATGGTTGAGATCCTTCATGTTTCCTGGGCTTTTTACTCCCTTCCAGTTTATCCTTATTTTATTTTTGTCCTTGGGTTTAAATAGCACCTCTCCTCTCTGGTATTTTCCCCCGCCTCTGTCTATTTATAGAGAGTATCCTCTTTCAGCTGGTGTTTTGCAACGCTGAAGAGGTTGTTTTGGTGTCCTTCCACAAGGCAGGATCTCTGTTCCCTGGGACACCCTCACAACCCTCCCTGAGGAGAAACATCCCCCCAGCCTGCACCGCCAGCCTCTCTCAGTGCCACTCACTCCATCCATGGGTGTGAACTGTGGTCTGACAAATTATAGGGCAGAGGAAAAACTCCTAAAAAGCTGCCTGGTCACTGATGGGAGTGTTCAAAATTAAATGAGCGTGGGGGTTTTTTATGGTGAAAACTGATTCTTCTCCTACTCCTGAAAAAAAACCCACAGAAAACCAAACCCAACAAATAAACACAAAAAACCCCAAGACAGACAAACCAACAAAACACATACAAAAAAGAACCACCACAAAAAAAAATTTAAAAAAAAAATTTAAAAAGCCAAAAAGAAAACGCTGTAGAAGATTTGATGGCTTCAAAGATATTTTGAATTGTTGCAGCTCAGTGCAACCATATTCACATGTTTTCATCTACTGCAAACAAGAGCTGATTCAAAACTTTTGGCTAGTGACCAGCTTTTCTATCATTTACAAAAAAAAATCAGGTTAGCTGCAGTGACTGTATTTCCTGGAAACACATCTCACTTGTTAAACATTCAGCAGGAAGGATCTCAGACTGCAGGTGGAAACTGAGGTCAGACTAAAAAATAGCCCCAAGGCCAGGTCTTTTGTGAGAGAGCTGGAAGACTCTTGTACAGAAAACTTGCTGTGAATGGGCTGTGCAGGACAGGGGCTGGGCCATGGGACAGATGTGTCCCTGTAGCCAGAAAATGGCTGCAGAAACAACTGTACCATGGTTCCATCTGTGTCTGTTTGCTAAGACAAAGTGGGGCATCTCTTTGGGGATGGATCCATTCATTGCCTGATGTTCAGCAAAGCTGTGGTAAACCAGTCTACAAATCTGGATCTCTCTTGGAGCTCCAACACAATCCTGAAGCTGTGCCTCCTGTGTTGTAGGGGATGTCCTGGGGCTTGCCCAAATGTCTCTTACTGCTTCCTTTCTTTACCTGTATCCTCATGCAGAATGAAAGAAGGTTTTGTGGGAGTATTTTGGATTCATGTTTTTTAATACTCCTACCAGAATAACCAAAGCTTTTAGGAAATGTGACTTTTTAGTCATCCAAACACACTGCTGTTGATCTCCATTCAATATAACTCTAAAACAAAGCTGTTCACGGAAAGATTGGGTTAACATTCAAATAAATCAGTTCTGAAACACACACCTAGCATGAATGTCTAGGTCTGGGCAGCACATGCTATTCTGACAGGAAACCTAAAAGTGGAAGAGCAAAATCCCTTGACCCTTTCAAAGCACGGTTCAGATTTTATCATAATTTTTTTTGCTGTTGTTGTATCCAGGAAGGCTTTCTCCCTCCTTTTCCTCTGTGTCAGCATTGTTCTGCCACTGCTGTCCAACAGACACGTCTGCCATCTCCTCTGCCTTTCCTTCCAGGCGTACCGCACGGAATTCATCACCAAATGGAGGGAGCTCAGGCTGGATGTGATCCTCTGTCCCGCTCTGGGGCCAGCCTTCAACCATGGCTACGCTGGGAAGCTCTTTGGTAATGTCCCCTGAGGAGTCCCTGCACACACCAGGTCCTGTCTGTGGGCAGCAGGATGCTTGAGTCCCGTGGACATTCCCCAAACCATGCACGTTCTTCCCTCTGGGAGAAAGCAAAGGAGAGGCCTCTGGGTGGGTCTTCTCACACCCCCACCTCCTCTGAGCTGAAGATGTTTGGATGATTATGGGGCAGCAATTAGTGATCCCTCTGTCTCTGTTGTTCCTTGGTGAGTTTTCCCTGTTTTTCTGCTGCAGGAAGCCCCAGAGCTGCTCCTGCAGCAGAGTGGCAGTGAGGACGGCTGTGGCAGACTTTGGTACAGGACCAGGCTCCTTTGGATGCAGCTGTCCCACATTTCCCAAGACTCTGCAAACAGCAGAAAGGCTCATTGCATGTGACTTGCAGAAAAAGACAGTTTTTTAATAGCTTACAGCAAACAGTCAGGGTCCTCCATCCCTCTAGCAATGACCTTTAGGGATGCAAAATCCCCACAGTGGTGTTACATAACTAGACATCAGGAATATCTTGAAATGACAGCTAGGATTTTTCCC
Source organism: Pycnonotus jocosus (assembly GCA_013400435.1). NCBI lineage: Eukaryota > Metazoa > Chordata > Aves > Passeriformes > Pycnonotidae > Pycnonotus > Pycnonotus jocosus. The sequence continues at coordinate 20,561 of VWYP01017935.1, read as the reverse complement.
TGGGATAGATGCAGACTCTGAATTGGTCCCTCCCAGAGCACATTTAATCTCCACACAGGTGACAGGTGAAGGCACAGGTCACTCTCTGCTCTCTGGCACTCAAACCTCTCCATCAGAAATCCCTTTGAGGCAGTGTGTTTTCAGGGCTTCCTCTGGACCAGCAACCCCAGTCTGCAATTCCTACTATTCAAGTTATCATCTGAAGGTCATTGCTGGCCCAGCACAAAATGAAATGTTGCCATTTTGCATGCTCTGTGTTCCAGCTGCCACCTCCTACACCAATCTGTACAACGTGCTCAACTTCCCTGCTGGGGTGGTGCCGGTCAGCACGGTCACGAGTGCTGATGAAGAAGAACTGAAGCACTACCGAGGGCACTACGGAGACCCCTGGGACAAGAGGCTGAAAGAGGTCAGCAGGAACAGAGCTCATGCCTGAGCAACCAGCAGAGTGACACTTCTGGGACATTGTGCCAAGGCTTGTCTACATCTCCTAGTGAGAGTGGGAGCTTGTTTAGCAGCGCAGTTTGCATGCGCTGTTTCAGCATCCTGTGGTGCAGCAGGGCTGGTGTTTGTCAGCCTGGCAGCTGTGCCCTCGTTTGTCTTCCTCTCCCTCCCTTCCTGCAGTGTCCCGTGCCTGCCCTGGTGCCCTGACTCAGCACTCTCCTTGGCTTTTGCAGGCTGTGTCAGGAGCTGTGGGGATGCCCGTGGCCGTGCAGTGCGTGGCTCTGCCGTGGCAGGAGGAGCTGTGCCTGCGCTTCATGAAGGAGGTGGAGGCTCTTGCCCGTGGCACCAAGAGAAATGGGTGATTTCTGCGAGCCGGCCTCCAGTGTGATGCTTTTCATTCCTTGCCCTTCACCCCAGCCACCTTCTACCTGATATGAAGCAAACTAGATAGTGAGTTGAAAACTCCAAACTAATGTTTTAATAAAGTGGCACTAAATTCGGCTTAAAAGTAGTCAGCAAAAATCTCGTCTCTGTCTAAATTGTCCTTCATTGTTAGAGTTAAACTGAGTCAAAAAAAAAAAAAAAAAAGTTAATGCTGGACCAAAAGGATCCAAGAACAACATTTCAATATTTTTTGTATGGTGTGAGACCAAAGAGCTGTTTATTGCAGTATTTTACTTCCAACAGCGGGCAGGGGAGGATGTTTGTGGGAGAGTATAACCTGCTAAGTGCAGGATTCCCTCTCTGGCTGTGCCATTGTTTGGCCAAGAGACTTTTTGGCAAAGACTTGCAGTCTGCCCAGGGGTTTAGATAGCTGCCAAGAGAGCTCTCCTCCACAAACTTGTCCCCTTCCTGAACTCATTTGCTGTCTAGATCTCCACAGCATCCTGCAGTTTAGCTGTGCAGAGAGTACTGCAAAGCTTAATGTTCTTTGTTTAACCATAAGCTGAGAGAAATGTTCACTGGTCTCTCATCACTCCTGTCCCTCATTATTTCTTCCAGTTAAGCAATGGGAAAAGATGGGGTTTATTGCCTACAAGCACTTCAGAGAAAAGTGAGAAAGCATTTCTGTGGCTACCCTTAGGCCATTCCTCTGTTTGGTGCTTCCAACAACGCCGTGACAATCGTGCACTGTTTCTTACCCATCCTTCACTCTCAGGATGGAAGAAGAGGCTGGAGGACAAAGGGGGAGTGATGAAGGAGATGAATAAGCGAGTGTGTGTTGAAATAAGGCACGATCATTAACGATGCTCATTAGGATGATTCCTTCCCCAAGCCTGCCGGGACAGAGAAGGTGTGACACTGCCCTTGATATTGATCTGCCTCCCCGGGGCTGTGCGGGGATGCTGCAGTCATCCAGCTGCCTCCCGTGGCCAGCGGCAGGTCTGAGTCACACGGGGGGTGTGACAGTCACACATCCTGACTCACCAGCCCCTGACCCGTGCCGAGCCAGGAGAAGCTCCATGGCACACCCTGCTCCAGGAGATGCCCTACCCCCGCAGGATTGCTGCTGGGGGCACCAGCCACACAGGCCCAGCATGGGGAGAGCCTGTGGAGTGACTGTCACCCTCTCAGACCACGAGCAAAGGGTCTTTAGGTCTCCCCTCACTTGTTTAGTGGAGATGGGAGATCTCCACTAAACAAGTAATCTGCCCAGGTAGCATTCCTGGCTAGACCTGAGCATGCACAGACCTTGTTTTGCAAGGAAAGGTCTGTGTCCTGCACTCTGGTATCCCTTCATATCTTTGCAAGGCTGAACCAAGTGAAAAATTCCTGTTTCTAAAAGGAATTTCTCCAGGCATCCTTGTGCTCTGCGTTCCAGCTGCTCCTTGAGGATGGCTCCAGAAGGGGTTTGCTGTTCCTCCCACTCTCCTCTCTCCTGCCTCCGGCCATTACCAGATCTCAGGATCCTGCAGCGCTCACTCCCAGACCCAGCAGCCAAAGGGAATTTCTCCCTATGATCCAGTAGAGGCTGAAGTAGAGAGCATGGATGCTTGGATAAAACTCTACTGGCACTGAAGTGGATGAGGTAGAGAAGACATCCAGAAAAACCTTGAAAAAGAGTGAGGGAAATAAGATACATGTTTGGATGTGATTTAGGGGTCTGTTCAGGAATCTACAGATCAGGTAAATGCCTCAGTTGGGCAGACAGCAAAGAATCTTCCTGGTAAAATTTAGGGCCCTTCTCCAGCCAGGTTGTTCATGACATCAGCTGCCATTGCTGCATACATGTAGGGGAAAGTGGGGAGGGTGATGCTGAGAGCACTCTGGTGAGGTCGGGTGCTGAAACACTCGCAGAGAAATGCCTTTAGCAGGGCATAACTTCAAGTTTTCATGAGAGTTCTTCCTCTAGGCCTCCTCCAAGCTGGAGAAAGAATGTCAACCCCTTCCCCACCCACCAGCACAGTGCTGCTGTTTGCAGCCCTGCTGCAGCTCCCTCACCGAGAGCTGTGGGCTGGGGCTGTGCAGCCCTTGCAGAGCTGCACCGTGTGTTTGCAGAGTGCTTGTCCAGCACTGACCAAAGTCCAGGCTTTGGTCTGTCCCAGAGAATTATGTACCAATGCTGCTTGGGCCAAAAGGGCTTTGTTTTAACTAGTTCCTTTCATCTTCAGCACAATATCCTGGCTTGTGGTCTTTGATCATTTTTTCCTCCTCCCTCTTGGTTTTAATAATTTAAATCTGCCCTCCTTGATCCACGTTTCATTCTGTGGCTAGATAAATAATCAAGCAAGTTTGAGAGACTGAGACATCAGAAAATCCAGGGGTTTTATTTGGTTTTACCTTATTGTGCAGGACTTTTTCTTTAGTTTGCAGTTCACATTGTTGCATAATCACAACACCAGGAGCAAATAAAACTCCCTAGAAGGACTTACACTGACAGAACATGAGTGGTTAGAACAGGTCAGTGTTCCCCTTACAGTATCCAAAACACACAGAGCTCTCGATGTAGCAGGCAGTGGCAGAAAAAAATTAGGGACAAAAACATTCCCAGGATCCCAGACATTCACTTCAAACAAGTTTCAAGGAAGGTGGTAGTTGAAGAAGCTTAAAGCAAATGTTCAGAAAGCGGGTGAAATGAAACACCTGAACATAACAAGACTCACCCTTGAAACACACAAAAAAGCCAAGAATTAGGGTTGGTACATCTTTCACTCTGAAATGGCTGTTTACTGCACAAATCCTCACCCCTCCAAGCGTGATCTCAGTCTGCCCTTTCTTTATTTATTTTTCTTTCCTAGTACTGTTCTTCAGCTTCCTACATTCCCTGCTCGCCCATGAGAGACCAGTGAAAGCCCAGCTTCTTGCTATAAGAGTTGTGCCCAGTCATGGAGCAGCTGGGGGACTCCCAGTCCTTCACCATCAGAGCACTGAAGTCACAGCTGTCACTCAGTGGGGACAGACCTGTGCAAGACATCAGACATGATGGAAAAAATAGGAATGCTCCTGGACTTCTGGTGAAGAAATAACAGCTCTCTGCAGCACACATTCTGATCATGTCTCTGCCTTGCTGGACAAGTTCTAAGTAGATTTCATACAACTTGGCTATGGAAAATCTGAAGGAAAACAGTGTGATATCCACAAAAGTAGGAAAAATACAGGGATGGCCAGGAGAGAAAGCAGCCCCTGCTGTCAGAGGTCTGAGGATTGCTATGAGAGTTCTCTCTTCCCATCCTATCACAGTTTATTCAGGAAAAGCCAGCAGGGTCCTGGCTGAGCAACGTGAAAAAGGGTTGTTAGAGACAGTCCCTCACCTCTCAGCTGATGTCCCTGGTGTTTGGAAAGTTGCAGCTAGGTAGGGGAAAGTTTCTTAGCAGTTGTTATGTTCTGTGAGTGCTGATGGAGTTGGACTGGAACTGACGAAAGTGTTATGCTTCCAATGGATATTCCAGGCTGAAATGAGTCAGAAACTGGAGAGTTCACAGAAAACACTTATGCAGCCCTCTCCGCCAACTTGAACAAGTTCCCCAGAGAGGTCCAGCCCATTTCACTATGATTTCAGTATTTTGCAAAATGTCTTTAAAATTCTTTCAAGCAGCATAGTTAACGTGCCTCATTTTATAAATAGTTTTTAAAAGAGCATCAGAGTGTTTGATTATAAACACATGAACACAAGACACAGCTGTCAGGATTTATTCTTTGTCATTTTAATCAAAATAGGGTCAAAGCTGACAAAGATGTTTCTTAGCAGTTTAGAGAGAAAACAGTTCAGTTATAAGAATTTCAGAAAAGACCCAGCCTGCTTGAGAGCTGAACTTGCTGAGAGTGAAGCAGAGCAGTTTTGCTCTTGCAAGCAAAGACGGTGCAGGTCTTGCTGGGGACAAGAGGGGACTCTGACTTGGTTTAACTGCTTTTCCTGGCATGGGCAAAGTGAAGGGCATGCTGTGGATGCCACAATGAAATCCCAGACCAGCTGTTACAGGCTGACTCTCCTTGTGAAAAGGGTCATGGCTTTCTCCTGAGCTCCACTACTGGGTTTAACCTTGGTCTTGGATCAATTCAGGTGACAAAATCAACATGGAGGAGTGAATATTGACCTGTAAGTCGGGCAGGTCTGTCTCTTCTGCTATGGACTTGAGATTTCACTTGGGACATCCCTCTGCTTCCCTCCTTTAGGTTCCCTTAGATTTGTAGCCTTGTGGTGGCCAGGAGCCGTACCTTGGATTCATGAAGGATGTGGAGATGCTGGCACATTGATAGGAGAAGGGTTTTCCCCAGCAGCATCCAGCCATCTGGAAATGCAGCTGTGCCTGCTGAAAAATTTGCCCTTTGCAATGCCCAGTCAGTCCAGACACAGCTGTGTCTGTCTGTGTTAAACATTTACCGAGTGTCTAAAGGGCAGGATCAGGGCTCTGATCCCAGTGCACAGGCAGATGTGGGAGGTCAATGCCCTGACACTTCCCAGCAGAGGGAGGAAATTCTCCCACACCTGCTCAGCCCATCACAGAGGTTGTGGTGCTGTCACACTGGCAAAGTATCCACCTCTGCCACAGGAAGTGCTTGCATGGATTCCTGGAGGCTGGGAGAGGACTGGGAGAGGGCTGGGCATTCCTACATGCTGACTCTGCTCACGTGCATCGCTCTGCACCCTCTGGAAGCTCCTGCTGCAGGCAGCACCACGGAGCAGGAGCAGGATGAGCTGCAGGCAAGTCTCCAAGCTGCAGCTCTTTTCACACCAGCAGTGCCATAGCTGAGGGGACATCCCCCAAGGAAGGGTGCCACTGGAATGGACACAGGAAAAGGCCAGCTCAATTTGTTACCACAGTGCTGCCAGCTCCAGAATGCTTCCTCGAGGACACCAAAGCTGGATTTGTTCAGAGACCATAAATTTCTCTAGTTAAGGACTAAGATAAGAACATTCCCAGCTGACACAAATTGTGACAGAAAACAGCAGCAAATTCTTACAACTGCTAAGAACAGACGTGACACTGGAAAACTGAGCACTATAAGGCAACTTAGCCCTGAAGGGAGAGGGCTCTTCAGCCTCCATTCCATATCCAGTTCCACACTCTGCTGGAAGCTTGCAAAGTTTTGTAATGCACAATCCATAGCTGCCCAAACACTTTTCCCAAGGAGGGGATCCATAGGGAAGGTCCACCATCCAAAAGCAACAGGGGAGGTTGCAGACAGACCATGGCTGATGTTGTCTGTGCTGTTGCCTTCAGCTCAGTGTGTGGTGCTTGTAGTGAGAGGCATTTGTGCTGGAAAGATGTCAGACATCAGCCATTCCAATGTCTGGTGGAAATAGTTCACTTCTGGCCTGGAAGCCTGCGGGATTTTCCACTCCTAAGGCAATACCAATGTGCTCTGTCACAGGGTGGAACAGCCTCTGCTTCTGGTGCATGAGGACATCAAAACATCCTCTGGCCACCATGGCAGCAGCAGAAGGGACTTGGTGAGCCCTATGTACCTCACAGCTATGCATTCCCTCAGCACACCACTCCCCAGCCCTGTGCAGCCTTGTTATTTCAAGCTGGTTTTCCTCTTCTCCCATTGTCCTCTCAGGCTACACAGGAAATAGGAGAGCAGCAATTTCCTCACCTCATTTGTTCAGTTGATCCTACAGTCCTCCCCAGCAGAAAACTTCCCACAGTCCAGAAAGCCCCTATAAACCCAACACCCCAGTGAACACAGGGGCCATTGGCCACATTACACATTCTCCATTTGGTGGTTAATCATTTTCACTGCAAGCTCCACCTACAGTAGCTTTGCAGGGGTCAGCTTTGGACTGAACTCTCTGAACTATTTACTGACCCAGGGTAGTGGTGCTGGGGAGAGGAATGGGCCTGGGGAGTCAGGGAAGGTCTCCCACACCTGCCTTGCTTTTCTTTCTCACTGCATCCTCAGAGACCAGAAATGCACGTGATGATCCAGCTGCAGCTGAGACAGCTCCTGCCAGAGAGGAAGGTGAACATTTCTGCTGCCCTTGCCCTGCTGGGCGGCTCTGTGGCTGCCCTGGTGGTCTGGAAATGGCTGGGCAAAAAGATGATCCAAAAGAAAATGGAAGAGGCTCGGAGGACCCGGGATGAGGGCATGAAGAAAATGGCAAAGGCTGTCCAGGAGTTCAGGAAGCAGGTAACTTGTCCTCCTTGGGTGTCTGAGTCCCACTGGGGTGTCTGCTGATGCTGTCCTGCAGCTCCTCCTTCCAGCTCATGGCCCCACAGCTTTCATAAGGAGGAGATGTGCCAGCAGCCCTCAACAAGAGGAAAAGCTGCCTTGGGAGAAAGGGAGATCACTGCCCTCCTCAAGCTGGATGGGATGTGGTGGGAGTCTGCAGCTTGGGGAATGTGAATTAATCACTGAGAAGAGGTTTTTGAACACAGGTGATGATGCACTGGATCTTCATTGATCCAAACCCCAATTCTTCCATGATCTGGAAATGTCTCTTGCCAATAATGGGTAGAAGTAAGAAAGTTTCTTTCTTCTGCTTAACTCTAAGTTTGCATATCTGTTCACACTCCTATACCTTTGTCTCTAAAATGTGGCTTCTGGACAGCTCTAGGGGCATCTCCAAAAGCAGCATTCTGTCAGTGGCACCGTGCCTGGTCTGAATTTACACTAATGAAGCACAGGGTTTTCAGTGTCCCTTGGAAGCAACCAGGACATGACATGGGGGTGAATGAGCCAGGCATCCAACCAGCACAGCCCTGAATTCCTACTGCAACATCATTTCTAACCACCTTTCCTTTCTGCTCCATGCACTTCTGAATACATTCTGGATAAACCAGCTCATGTTTATACAGGTAACACACCTGGAGATGAAGCATACCAGCCACAAGTGATACATATATCTACAATCTTTCTTCTTAAATTTAGATTATATAAATATATGGTATAAAACCTCTAAAAACCTGGTGGCACTGAGAACTGCCAATCTTCTTTACCTGAATAGTTCACCTGTGAGTTCCTGCTGACTTCCTTGCAGTTTGATGGCTTTGAGCTGTTAATTTGTTCTCAGCCTGGGCTGTCCTGCACTGCCTGTATCTGTTCTGAGGGACAAAAGGACAGCCTGAGACTTGTGTGTAAGGACTTTGGTACCTTCTGCCCCAGACAGTGTTTGCTCACCTGAGGTTATGTCTTGGTCAGGGGGTAAGTCCTACTGTGCCAGGAGGAAGGCATTGCCATGTCCTCTGCTGTGGATGGACAAAGCCCTTCTACACCTGGGTTCCTGCATTTGCATCCTGTTTTTGATATCCAAACTCAGGATAAAACACTTGGCAGCTCAAGGTCTGAACCCTCATAGGCAGGATCTGCCTTTCCAGCAAGCTCTGTGGATAATGTTGACAAAACTTAACAGCCTTATCCCCTGGGCCAAAGGGTAACTGGAGCTTCTGGATCCCCCTCACCTTCCCTCTGCAGGTCCCCAGTGTTCAGACAGATGCAATCTTGTCCCTGCCCCTGCTGGAACTCACTGGAAGACTCCAGGAAGGATCTCTGTCCCCCAGGACTGTCCTCTACACCTACTTAGAGAAGGTGAGTGACATGGACAAAGCAAATCTTTTACATTCTCCATGCCATGGTGTGTGTGCTGGTGGCTGAAAAGGCTCATTGGAGCTGGGTTATGACCAGCCTTTAATACAGCAGATATTAAGAGAAAAACATGCTCTGTCTCCTGGGTCAGATCCATCACTGGACAGTTCTTTGAGATGGCTTGAGCTGGGATGCTCTGGAGAGGGGGTTATTCATGCTGTGTTTTGTAGGTCAAGATAGCTGCTGAATGCAGCCCTGTAATGATGCTGTTCTTTCCCAACACCTGTTCCTCCACACAGGCCCTGGAAGTGACCCAGCAGACAAACTGCCTGCGACACTTTATCCCAGAGTGTGAGGAGCAGCTCCAGGAAATACAGCAGCACAAGGAGAAGGGGCTGCTCTATGGCATCCCTGTCAGCATCAAGGATCACATCGGCCACAAGGTTCTTCCCTCTTTGTGATTTGGAGTGTCCCCTTGTGGGCTGGGCTGGGTGGTGAAGTGGTGGGAGATGGAGAGTGGAGAAGGGGCCCAATCCCTGCCTGCCTGCACCACAGGAAACCTGGCTGTGTCTGGGGCAGCTGCAACCCAGTGGGCACTCACTCACTCACTCACTCACTCCCCCCACACCCAGTGGGATGTGGGAGAGAGAATAGAAAGGGTAAAAGTGAGAAAACTTGTGCGTTGAGATAAAGACAGTTTATAAGGCAAACTCTGCACACAAGCAAAACAAAACAAGTAACTCATTCACCACACCCCATGGGCAGGCAGGTGTTCAGCCACCTCCAGGAGAGCAGGGAAAGGCAAACACCATCACCCCAAACATCTCCCCTTCCTTCCTCCTCCCCCAGCTTTATATGCTGAGCCTGTCTCCATATGGTGTGGAACGTCCCTGTGGTCACTTGGGGTCAGCTGTCCTGACTGTCCCCTCCCAGCTGTGCACCCCCTGCTCACTGGTGAGGTGGTATGAGAAGCTCTGTGCAAGCCCTGCTCAGTGATAACAACAACATCCCTGTGTTATCAACACTGTTTACAGCACAAAATCCAAAACACAGCCCTGTAGTAGCTACTGTGAAGAAAATAAACTCTACCCCAGCCAAAAGCAGCACAAACCTGCATCAGCAGAGAAAAACCAGGGATGAATAGTTACAAACACAAATGATTTCTCCTCCTACACATGACACAGTACAGGCTGCACTAAAGTTGAGGGCTTTAAGCCCAAAGCAAGCCCCAAATATCAAGGCTAACTGAAAAAGGCTCACATATTTTGCTTACCTGGGATTATTCCTTCCCTGAACATCCACTGGTGAATTCACTTGGACAGCAGGATGCAGGGTTAGATCCTGAGCAAGTGCACCTATGGAGTATGGAGCTGCATTTGGGTCTCAGGGGAGAAAAGGAGCAAGGAAAAGAGCAAGGAGAGCTTCAGGAGAAGCTTTAATTCAATGAGTGCTTGGCAGCCCTCTGCCAAGGATGGAAAGAGAGGGAGTCCTTCAAGCAAGGGCTTGCAAGGGAGTGGGTTGGTACCAAACACACAACTCCTGAAGGAACACCAGATGATCCTTCCAAAAGAGCAAGGGAACTGCATTGACTGTGTCCCTTGTCACTTCTCCTCTCTGCAGGGGCACTTGGCAACCTGTGGGCTTGTGCAGTGCTTGGGCACTCTGATGGAGGAGGACAGCGTGCTGGTCAAAGTCCTGAAGAGACAAGGAGCCATCCCATTTGCAATGACCAATGTGCCACAATCCCTCTTCAGGTGACACACATTATTAAAAATCTTCCCTCTGGTTGTGCCTCTGAAGGAAAATCCCAGCCTGTAGGTCCCTGGACAGGCTCCTCTCTGGCTACTGAGATGTGGCGTGGAGAGTCCCTCTTCCATTATCCAGCAGCAATCTCAGCTGAAAGAGATGTCAGAGAGGATAAAGAGGGGAAAAAACCTATCATGAATTAACAGAAATCGAGTGCACTTGTGCATGGGAGGGAGAGCAGAGGCTGGTGGGGATGAGCTGTGCCCTGAGGGATTCACAGGATGAAAGGATGGCCTTGGCTGTGCCACACAGGCACTCTGCAAGGGAAAGCAAACAAAAACCAAGGCACTCGGCTTTTCCTCACAGCCTCTTCCCTGGCTTTCTTTTCCCCAGCTACGACTGCAGCAACCCCATCTTTGGCCAGACACTGAACCCTCTCAACCCCCAGAAGAGCCCCGGGGGCTCCTCGGGAGGGGAGGGGGCTCTGATTGCGGGGGGCGGCTCCATCCTGGGCATCGGCTCGGACATGGGGGGCAGCATCCGCCTGCCCTCCAGCTTCTGCGGGCTCTGCGGCCTCAAACCCACGGCTGAGAGGCTCAGGTGAGTGCTGGCTCTGCCCTCCCAGCCCTGCTCGTGGTCGAGCTTGGCTGGAAGGGAAAGGTACTGGGTGAGTACTCGGAGGGAGGAGAGAGGGTGGCTCTTAAAGGGCGGCTGGCTTTGCTCGAAACCTCTCCCAGGAGAGAGCATGGTTAGATTTTGTGGGAAATGGAAGTCTTTTCATTGTGAATCTAGCCTGGAGTGAAAAGTAAAAGGGATTTAAAGGGGTTAAATAATGCCAAAATGGAACAGTTTGGGCATTAACAGTTTTGGCATGAACCAGGTTTGGTTAAACCAAAACCAAGGTTTGTTGGGGTTTAGGTTTGTTTGTTTGTTTGTTTTACTTTGGCCAAAATTTCCTGGTTTGCACTACTCAGTTCAAATTTTTGAGATAATTTCCTTCTGTTTCTGGTCCCTAGCTGGAGACCCCAGCTTTTCAAACATACTGTGAATATTTCCCCCTTACTGAAATGACAATATACTTCTTCTTTTCCCATAGCCTGTCTGGAGTGACTGGCCCTGTCAGTGGCGTCCTGGCAGGTACATGAATTTAAAATTCCTTTTCCCCATACCCTGTGAAGAGCCTGATGTTCTCCTGTAGGCCAGAAGAAAACCTGAGACAACAAAGGCCTGTCTGGAGTCCATCTGGCGCTTCCCTCACTGCCTGCTCAGCCCAAGGTGGCTGTGCAGAGGGGTGGGATGGGGTTTGGCACATCCATCTGCTCAGTGTGGGTGTTTGCTCTTGTCCCACCCAGTCCCTTGTGCCCTGGGGCCCATGGCCAGGGACGTGGACAGCCTGGCCCTGTGCATGAAGGCGCTGCTCTGCCAGGAGATGTTCCAGCTGGACCCCACCGTGCCCCCCATCCCCTTCAATGAGCAGGTGAGGCCTTCACTCAGTAAGCCCTGGTTCCTTCCAGGGTGTCACACACCCTCCTGAAGGGCCCAGTTGTCTTTACTCTTTTGTAGTAAAATAGATCTCTTTGAGGGCACAATTCATAATTCTCATTAAAAAATAATAGGCAAATTAGTAGTTATCCTGTCTGTTGTCTTAGCTGGAATGCAGCTTATTGAATTGAGAGGATCCAGGAAAGAGCAGGGAAGAAGGCAACACTGGGAGCAAATAGCTGGAGATCTTTAGGGGAAGATGAGACAAGATCAGAAACCGCTGCAGCAAATCTCTTAACTGAGGGTGTTCCCTTTCTCTCTGCAGCAGATTAACTTCAGGAGGTCTTTCCACCTTCACACTTTTTAGCAGTGGTTGAATACACTTGTCTAGAGTGGCTGTGCTCCTTCTTTTCTCTGGATAAAAAGGCAGGGGTAGACATTTGGAAAGGGTATCTATAAACAGCAAACCAGAATATTAGTCAGTCCTTAGCATTTGGAGCTCTTGCTCCCTTGTGCAGTGGGTGTCAGCATGGGAGCAGATCTACTCTCAGCAGGGTGCGTGTCACAAATGAGTGATTTAGGTCACCTAAAGCATCACTGTCAAAGGCATTGGAAAAAGCAAGTTTTAATGTAAATTTGAAACAGGGTGACAAAGCTCAATGACAGGGTTCACTCTGTTACTTATGAAGATGGAGCATACAAAGGAAAATCAGCTTAGTGTCACTTTGGAATGATTTGCATGGAGACTGGGGATGCAAAGGACAAGGGTGTAAAGGGCAGGGAAGACCCTCCAATGGAGTCACAAGGCTCAGAAAGGACCCCCTTGCTTTCTAAACTCCTGACAGAGCCTAGGGACAGCTGAGTCAAATCCTAGTCCCAGACTGGCCAACAGCTCATATCTAAGAATTTAACAGGGAAATAAAAGGAGTAGTCACAAGGTTCAGAGAGGAACCCCCCCTTTGCTTTCTTGATGTAGTGTGGGTAGGGCTGGATCCAGTCTTAGTCCCAGGCCTGGTCAGTGATGTATGTCTATAGGATTTCCACAGCAATCCCATCGGGAATAGGAATGCTAAACTGGTGTCTCCTTGCTCCAGGTGTACTCCAGCTCCACCCCCCTGCGGGTCGGGTACTACGACACTGACGGCTGCTTACCGCTGCCCCCCTGCATGAGGAGGGCAGTGCAGGAAACCAGGCATGCCCTGCAGGCAGCTGGGCACCAGGTGAGCATCACCACCCCCTGCTCTTCTCCTCACGGTGCCCCCAGCCTCGCTCCTCACTGAGGAAATCACCCTTCAGAAACCAGACACAGCTCCCAAACACATCTGTGGGGAAAATGGCCTGGCTGAGGTATGGGATTATGTTAGTCCAGCCACATGACACCAGGCAGAGCCCTCTGCCTAAGGGAGCAGTGCATCTCATGGGCAATCATCAGGAATAATGCCATGCCTGGATGGAAAAGGGTTGAACCAGGGCTTCTCTTGGCACATGGAACCCAGGGAGGTGCTTCTCTGCCTTTGAGGAATATCCACATTTGGGTCTTGGAAACTATCCATGTCCCCAGGCTGCCACATAATCCTGTGTTTTGGTGCAGCTGGTGCTCTTCTCTCCTCCTCGGGTCCCCTATGTCATGACTGAACTGTTTATGAAGACCTTTTTTGCTGATGGAGGCCGTGCCTGGCTGGATGTGTTGTAAGTAGGAACCCTCAGGCAGCAGTGCTGCCAACACCTCCATCCCCATGCTGGGAGCACAGCACAGGCACAAGGAGCCCAGCCCTCCCACCCCAAACAGGGAACCCTCAGACCTCTGAGAAAGGGCAAACAGCTTCTCTGGCATGACCCCATCCTCTTGTCATCTCTCAGCACAGGAAATATTGTAGATCCAAGCATGAAACCACAGGTGAATTTCTGCAATCTCCCAAGGCTGGTGAAGAAGCTGCTGGCTCTGCTTCTTAAACCTCTGGTGAGTCTCTGTCCCTCAGGACGGGAACTGAGGCTTCCCAGGGTGACACAAGTTACTGCAGCCTCAAGTCATGTCCCTAAGGAACCTTGTGCCTTTCCAGTTTCCCCGCCTGGCTGACTACCTGAGTGCCTTGGCTGGAATGAGGTAAGATGGCATTGTCCCCAGAGATGTACATGGAAAAGGTGATACCTTCTCCTCCAGGTGTCCATGGCTGGGGGGACTGGATTCACAACAGGCTGTGATCTGCTCTCTACATGTCCTTCCTGGACATGGCTTCACTGCCCCTAGTGATAGCCTGACAGGAATGAGGCACTTGAATGGATAAGGTCATTACAAGAAGCCTGTGGAAGAGATGAGTATTAAATCCAGGCCCATCAGGGAAACCTTCTCTCCAGCACTTCCAGACATTTGCTGCTTAATTGCTTGGCCAGATGCCAAAGGATACTTTAGGAAGATTGTGAAAGCTATATTGTTTTAAGCAATTGCTAAAATCACCAGGGCAAAGCAACCCAGAGGACTATTTAAGCAATTCCTCCTCCTCTTAAAGCTTAAAGGTGTTGCTATGATTTCCACTTGCAGGTCAGTGAAGGAGATGTGGAATCATCACCATCAAATACAGGTGTGTTTCAAGAACTTTCCTCTCTAGCATCATGCTGCAAGTTGAGGCTTTGTGCCAGGTCAGAGTCATTGGTTTGGAAAGGGATTGAGCAGGGGAGGGGTTGCTGGGGAAGAGACAGGATGGAGGGAAAGGCACCAAGAAGGATAGGAATGGAGCAGATGGGCTTGTGATGGGCCCAGACAGGACTCCATTGGTTGCCTGCAGTGCTCATGCCCAGGCACAATGAGAGCTGTCCTAGTAGTGGGGATGGCTAAGGAATTGGAACATGATCTGGCCACATGCTGTGGGGGCAAACACACGCTCCTCTGCCTCATCCCTCAAGCACTGCTGCCTGCTGCTGCCTCCTCAGGTGTGCCTGGAGAGGCTGAGAGGCTCCAGGCATGGACGTGGCTCCACATGCCCCTCTCCTCCCCCAGGTGTACCGCTCCCAGTTCATCACCCAGTGGAAGGAACTCCAGCTGGATGTGGTGCTGTGCCCTATCCTGGGGCCTGCCTTCACCACGGGATACCCTGGAAAACTCCTCAGTAAGTGAGTGGGGGGCTTCCTCGGGAGGGCAGAGAACCAACTACAGTGGCTGAGACTGGAGGGAAGCATCCACTACCATGGAGCTTCACTGCCCACCCAAGCATTTTATGGGAATTGGGAAGGAAAAGTAACTACACAGAGCTCTCTGAGCAGGTGGGAACAGACACAGTTCTCAAGGGCTTCAGTGAATATGGAATGTGTAACTTTGAAGCAAGACAGGAGGCTGTGACTGCCTGCACCCTCTCCTTCCCTCAGCTGCCATCCCCTCCACAATGCTGTACAACGTCTTGAACTTCCCCGCCGGGGTTGTTCCTGTCAGCACTGTGACAGAGGCTGATGAGGAAGAGCTAAAGCTTTACAAAGGATGCTGTGATGACCCCTGGGACCGGGCACTGAAACAGGTATGGGAACTGGTGGAGCAGAGACTGCTGTTTTCATTATATCAGGGACTCCTAATTATCTCCATCGGTATGGGCACAGCACAAGAAAATTCATAGCTTCATTATACACCCCTTGCTAATCCCCAAATCCACCTTGAACATATCCTTTGCTTTTCTCCCAAGCCCCCAACAGGTAAGTTACTAAGTTTTGGGGGCACTAAAGGATCTCCCACAGGCTGGGTAGGCTGAAGCCAGCAAGGAGCCATGCAGCAAAGCTTCTGGGATCGGGTCCTTGCAACAGCCACAGCCCACAGCACTGGAGTGCACTTTCTTCCTGCTCCATGTTGCCTTCAACTAGGCCCAGGCTGTCAGTGGAGCATGGATCAGGAATGAGGATGCTGATGGAAAAGGGATCTGGCTGTAAAACAGCTCAAAGCACAGCTGGCTGGGGTGTGTGTGGGGGAAGGTGTCTCAAACATGTTACCCAAGATTTGGCAACCATTTCTATCAGAGAAGAGCAAGAGCCTTCCCTCTTCCCAGCACACTAACAGGACTCAAACTCCAGCCTCCCCACTTTCTGGGATGAGCCACAGGCCTGAACAAAGTTCCCAAAATCTGCTGCCCCCAGGTGCCCCCTGACCTGTGCACTCTCTGCAGGCTGTGTCAGGAGCTGTGGGGATGCCCGTGGCCGTGCAGTGCGTGGCTCTGCCGTGGCAGGAGGAGCTGTGCCTGCGCTTCATGAAGGAGGTGGAGACCCTCAGCCGTGACCAGAGAGTGGCATAGTCACCATGGTCCCCAAAGAGAAGGGACAGTGCTGCACTACTGCCACCAGCAGTGCAGGGACTACACTGAGGAGGGGAGGAGGAAGGAAACACCACCTCCTGACCCCACTCCTTGCCAATAAACACACATCCTGTAAGGAACCAAAATGCCCTGCAGGACTGGCTGAAGACAGGTTCAAACAGTGGGAAATCTAGGAACTGCACTTCCAGCAAGGATGGCCATGGATGTGGGTTCACCCCTTCACCCCTCTGTCCACCAGTGCTGCCTCCTGCAGAAGTGGGGCGGTGCTGAGAGGAAAGGATTACAGAAGTTCAATAGTATTTTCTTGCTGGCACTGGAGTTACTTCATATGGATGTAACTGTGGGCTGCCCCGTGAGGAATACAGCTGTGTCCATCACTTCCCAGCATTGTATTTTCCTCACAAAAATAAAAATGTAACTATTAAGCAACTCTTATCATAAATTCCAGTAATCCTTCACTGATGGTGATGATTCTATAAACAAAGTTACTACTCAAAATCAATCAAAACACCTGCCCACTGGACATTAAATGGCATCTAGCATGGGAACATTCACACTTATCCACAGCCTTCCTAGCTGTGAGGGATGCCAAGTCACTGGCCCCTCCACAGTAGCAGATCTCCATTATCCCAAGCACACTTCCAACCCCACCGGAGGGGCACTCAGGGAACCTCTGGTTTCAGGACCTCAGGCTGCTCTCTCTGAAGGCAGGAGATGAGCAGACAGATGCAACTCATTTATGCAGATGGTGAGATGTGGGAGAGAAAAGCTGAGATCCCCAAACCTGCTCATGTAGGATCAAAGCAGTCAGACAGGAGGAAGAGAGCAGGGCCATTTATCCTGCCCCACACAGATAAATCGCTCCCTCTGATAAGACCTCTCTCTCTTTCCCAGATTAAACACCTCAGTCTCAAACAGATAAACATTCAGGAAACACCACAGCAGGTCTTTGTCTTTTATTCCCTAGGTCTGCAATAAAAAAGCAGGCTTCCTTTGGGACATTTTAGAAAGAAAAATAAATACAAAGCAATTCTGCTTTCCCTTAAATATCAGGCTACTCCCTGCCAGCAGACAGAGTCTGTTGCCTCTTCTACATCCGACGTAATTTGCAGAAATACATGGGCCCAAAGTTGGCTGTGAGGTGAGGCAGGACGAGCTCCCCGAGCCGGCAGCCTGGGAAGAAGGAGAACGTGTCCTGGAAGAGCGTCCGGAAGTGGCTCAAGTCCTCCACGTGGACACTGATGTTGAACTGGGCTGCTGCAATCTCCAAAGCCCTCTCAACCACACACTCGTTCTGCAGGGGGGACAGGGAGCACGTGGAATACACCAGCTCTGCTCCCGGCTTCGCTGCGAGGATCCCAGCCCTGCAGGCAAGGGGACACACACAAAGGCATGGAATCAGGACTGGGGTAGGGACACGGGCATTCCCAGCCACCCCAAACCCCACTGAACTCCACAGGCTCAGCAGTCTGTGTCACTGCAACGTGAGGAGTGTTTTGGGCCAGGGCAAAGAGTCAAACAGATACTTATATTGATAAAGAATTTAACGTAGGAGATGCTGCTGGAGAGCAGCTGGAAGCTGTAATCCTGCAGTCACATGCAAAGGAACAGCATATATGTGCAGGGAAGAGATTCTTGCAGTTCATGTGCTGCCATGGGACTCTCTAATCTGCTTCCTTACTGTCACAGCACACAGTGACAAGCTGTGGCACTTCCCAGCACCATATGGTCCAGAAATCCCAGCCCAGTCCAGGAATCTTCCAGGACTGACTGCTGGGACCCAGGAAATCACCACCTGAAACAACTGTACCCATCCTGTTCCCTAGAGCCTTCTCCCAGTATCCTACAACTACTGCCAGGGGCAGAAGGACAAGTGATATGACCAAGAACATGTGCCCTTTCTTACACTTACTGTGATTTGATGTATTCCAGCTACAGCCAGAAAACTACACATGGTTTCCACATTTCCCAGTTGGGGGCAGAGTAAGAAGAGGTTTCAGTGCTGGAGAGCTGCTCCCAGCACCTGGGGAACACAACACCACTGAGCTCACTCACATCAGCAGCTGCAGCTGCAGCATGGGCAGCATCTGACGCTCTTTGGTTCGCCTCCTGTGGAAGATGTTGTTGTCCTCCTCCATGGCAGAGTGTCTGTCTGTGGTGCAGGGCACATCCACCAGCACCTGCAGCAGCAGAGGGACAAAACCTCAGAGGGACAGTTCCACCTCAGCCCTCTGCAAGGCCAAGCTCAGCAAGTCCCCTCCTGCAGCCAGCCCCATGCCCACCTCCATACCTGCCAACAGCTCTCAGTGCTTGAACACAGCTGTACACCACACTGCACTGTAATCATCTGGCTGCTTTGGCATTTTGGGAGCGTGCAAAAATGGTGCAAAACACCCTGCACTAACTCATGACCTCATCTAACGTCCCTGCTCTGTGTGTGTCCCTGGCAATGCTCCTGCAGCACACACGGGCATTGCTGCTGCAGCAACGCCTCCTGGAGTACCCAACCCAGCCCCTGGAACACCAAACCCAGCCCCTGAGAAACCAGAATTATCTAATCTGCAAGCCAGAATTATCTAATCTGCCCAATTAACCCCTTCCAGCTGATGGACAAGAACAGGATTTCTAAGGGGTATTACAAAGGCAAATAAAGGTACAACTCTAGATGCACATATGCACCAGATCCTGCAGGAAGGGACAGCAGGAGGAAATATTACTCCTTATGTGGCTTGGTCCTCTCTCTTTCTCTGCATTTATGATTACAAAAAACTACAGAGCTATATGCAAGGATAAGCTGCTGTCTTCCTCAAAAAGAGGAGGGAAATGAACTTGATAGGTTTATCTTCACTGGTTCCCAAACACATACCTTATGGAAAGTGCCACCTTTCACCTGGTCCCAGTCCCTTCCATCGTAGGATGTGACACTCACAGTATCCCTGACTTCTCTGGGGACATAGCTATGGAGAATCTCGTACAGCCTCTTTGTCCGGGAAATGGAGACATCGTTGGCTGCCAGATGCCCTGACAGGACAGAACAGGCACACTCTGAATGTTACTTTTGCAAAACCAAAAATTTTTGCAGAAACAAAAAGAGCCTATTCCCAGCTCCTACACACAGAAACTATTAATGGTCAGACCTGAATGGGTGCAGTACACTCCTCCAGCAGTATTCTACACAAGAGAACAAGGGAACACCCATCCCCACTCACCACAAAACCCAGTCTGCAGCAGAGCCAGAGTCTTCCCACCCGGAGCCGCACAGAGGTCGAGGACAAAGTCACCCGGCTGCACGTTGAGCGCCAGGACAGGCAGGAGGGATGCTGCATCCATGAGGTAATAGTTGAGGAGCCCCAGAGAATCTGGCCTGGAAATCATCAGTTTGCATAACAAAAGCAAATGTTGGAGGGGAAAAGGAAATAAAAGAGCAGTTGGAAGTGAGGATGGGGACACATGGAAGCAGCCCCCGATGCTTGCAAGGACCATGGTGGTCTGTCGGGGATGTCTCACCGTGCAGGCCGAAAGCGTGTGATGTCACCCCTGGGGAAGGTGTAACACTTGATTTTGGAGCTGACGGAGGCGCAAAGTGATGGGGACATCTCTGCCTGTGTCATCATTTCTGCCTGCACCACAGTCCTGCCCTCAGCAGAGCTGTCCCGGCACCCTCTGGCCGCTTCCCCCACAGCCGCACTCGGCTGCCATTGCTGCGCCTTTTGGGAGGCCTCGGAAACAAAATCGGTGGCATTGAGCAGCTCCAGCTCTTGGAGAACATGGTCAGCAGCAGCAAAGTTGTTGAGCAGGGCCCCGTACTTCTGCTCACAGAGCAGGGCAGCACGGACAGAGGGCCACAGGGCCCCCAGGTGCAGGCTGTAGCTGGTGTCGAAGTGGTGCAGCGCCAGCCGTGTGGACGGGATGCGCGGGGCCGTGGCAGCCTGGTGGGGAAAAATAACAGAAGTGTTAAAAGACAAAATACCTCGATACCCCCATACCCAGCCCCTCCACCCAGCCTTCATGTTTTTCTGGGAGAACGCAGCACTGGGTTCTGTGCTGCCAGAAGTCCGTGAGGCCTTTCTGGGGTGTGAGTGTGACAGGACCCAAGGGAATGGCATGAAGCTGTGACAGGGCGGTTTATGCTGGATAACAGGAAAAGGCTTTTCACCCACGGCGTGGCTGGGCACTGAAGGAGGCTCCCCAGGGAAGCAGTCACAGCACCAAGCCTGTCTGAGTTCAGGAAGCATTTGGTTAACGCTCTCAGCACAGGGCGGGATTGCTGGGAGTGTCCTGTACATGGCCAGGAGCTGCATCCTGATGCATCCCTTCCAGCTCAGGATATTCAGTGGCTACAGGATTCTGTGAATGGCCGAAAGCGCTTGGGAGCTCGGGGTGGGCACGGCTGCACACAAAGCGGCAGCACAGGCTGCAGCGAGCGGTGAAAAGGGCGGACGAGAAGATTTGCAGTGGGGTGCAGAAGGGTTAGCGGGGACAAAAGCGGAGTGCAAGCAGAGCCTTGGGGTGCGGGCGCTCCGGTCCTTCCCCGGCCCAGCTCACCCACTTCTCCTTGTGCCGGTGCCGGCGCGGCCCCGCTCCCAGAATCGCTGCCGGTGCCGTGCCCGGTCCCCGCCGCAGCAGCGCCGC
>VWYP01017934.1:212222-229187 GCA_013400435.1 Pycnonotus jocosus | reverse complement strand
GGACAATAAATGTTTATTGAAAGCTTCTTTGCAGTGATGGAAAATCACCTCTTTTAGGTTGCTTTGAGCCCCAGGTTTCTAGATTCAGCTGGTTTGTTAGGTTTTTAAGACAGTGTCTCAGTTGAGTGTGGTACTGAGCAGGGTAAAGGTCAGACCCAGGTAATTGGTGGGAAATAAAGAACAAACAGTTTTCTGCAATCCTTTAGAATTCTGTGATAGAATACAAGAGTGAAGAAAATGTTGTCAAGTTCTTAGCTGGTCACAAATTAAAATTTCATGGTAGGGAGAATCTTGTTAATATCCAAATTGAGTAACTCTGTCAGATGGTGTAGATCTCATGAAGAGTCAAGTACTGTGAGATGGTAATTATCTCCTCCTCCTTTAGCATTTGCTACTTTTCACTGAGGCTGAGATTAATTAATAAATTCAGTAAGTGGTGACCACCTGCAGATAAGTTATATTCAATTTACTATTTAGAGAAGAAACCACAGTTTGTGATTGGCTCTTGAACTAATTGAGTTCTCAGACAGCTCACGTGACTTGTGTGGTAAATGTGGCAAAAGTTCCTGCAGACAAGTTATTTATTTCTGCTATACATATCGTGCTTAAACAACCAACAAATTAAAATCTGCTATCTGTAAATACTGTTCATTACCATTAGCACTTGCAGAAATGCACTGTGTTCATTGCAGTGACTCTGCTGTTTGTTTCTGGAAATGTGTTCAGAGCCGTCTCTAGGGAAATGTTTCATAGTTCTTGAGGAAAAGTGTGGAGCTTCTTGTTTTCCTGGATATGTAATTATCATCATGGTTTTAATTACACTGGCTCTTGTTTGCATATAATCAGAGAGCAGAGGAATTTTAAAGAATTGCAGCCTTTTAAATAAAAACTGTGGCATATTTAGTGTATATCAAGCAAAATCTTTTGGATAGTTGTGCTGCTGGAGCAAAGCTGTCCTATCTATGAGGACAAATTCAGTTCCAGTCCATGGGTCTGGGCCTTGGATATAACAGTTTCCAACCTCCTGTGGATTCTGACTGTCCTCTTCCTCTCAAGATTCAAAACTCTGAGGGTGAATGAATTCCAGTTTTTGGACATTTACTTTTGGATTTCTGGTAACCAAGCATTCCATCGTTTCTGGCTACTTGGCCTGTCGCTCCCAGTGGACACTGTGTTCTAGGTGAGACTCAAAGAAGAACCAAATGTCATAAAACCTCAGGAGTTCCATCTTGAAAGGGTCTTGGTGTGCAGCCAAATCTCTTCTCTACACTCAAAGCTCACAATGGGATCCTTGGTTCAGAAACAGAGCACGAGGCACCTGGACAACAAAGCCTGAAATTCTCAAAAACAGCGTTGTGGTGTGTGGATTAAAACAAGTCATTAACACAGTGTTAAGAGGGATGTTTATGTGCAATGCCAAACTGAGGTGCTCAGAATGAAAGCATATTTCAGAATTAGTCTCTCTTCCTAAAAGTGTTGGTATTATGATTCCCACAAAACCAATATTGCATAAATTTTCTTCTAACAGAAAGAATTCCAATTTCCAGCTTTACATAGGTGGAAGCTGCAGTGCTTCTGAAACTGCTGCCACTCATAGAAAAATAGCATCTGATAGATGATCAGAGAGTTGAACTTAAAAAACAACAAAGAACAAAGAATTATGTACAGTTTCAGCTGAAAAATTTGTTTGCTTCTTTTCATGCTTGTCCTAAATCCCTGATCAGTAATCTATGAGCTGGCACAGGGAGGAGAGGTTGGACATGGTCTGAATTTATTCAAATTACTTGACTAAGGTGATGAAGTTCTCTAAGGAGATTCTTTGCTCCTCTCTGATGTTTTCACCACTAAAACATTTCCTTTGCTTGCCTCTACTTACCCCAATACATACAATTTTTCTTGATTTTTCAGGGATATTTACCTGATTAAATAACACCTCAAGTCTTTCTCCATATGCTTAATTGGTTGTTTATATAAATACTTTATGTGGAATATATTCTTTAAATCAAGCAACCTATTTGCTACAAAAGATGTGAAATGATGATCTTACATGCTCTTTCAGGATTCCTGAATACTTTTGTGTTGTAATTCTTGAAGGAGATTGATGGATTTACACTTTTTGAAAAATCACACTATTTATTTTGAGGCAGATGAGTGCAAATGGGACATGTTTGATGAGCTATGAGAAATCCATGATAAAGTTAAGCATAAAAACTAACAACACAGAAACCCTGTTTGTTTGAATCAGATATTAAATTTGTTATTCTGTCTTTTCCATTCACCCTCTCAGATTGTCCAGACACTTCATGTCAACAGTTTTACCTGTTTATTAGAATACTAATAGGGGAGCAATTGAGCACAATTGTAAAGCATTTACTGGCAGCTTTCCATTACAAGTAAATACAACAGCCAAGGAAAAAGACAGACCAACCTGTCCTCCTTGCCTAGCAAGGATTCTGTTTATGAAACAAAAGAAGATAACAGTGTCCATGCTATAAATAATTTTATTCTTTTTCCTAGTAGAATCACTGAGTGTTCTGCATGCAGAGAAATTTTTATAATATCTGTACTACAATTTTTTTGAAAAATCGAAATCTTCATCTTCCAGTTAGCTACCACATAACAGCATCTTCTGAACCTCATTTTTGATAGAGATACTGTGAGGTGTAAGAATGTATATTTTATCTCAATATATATATGCTAGCAGCCCTCTGGATCTACTGAGACACCTACATTTAAAATCAAAACCCATTTCACTTTAATTTTCTCACAAGTTTAATATTGCTCCTTTAACTTCACAGTTGGAGCATGTGAATTTGGAAAATGTTATAAATGGATTTTCCTATCATTTTATGTTCTTCCAGATAATCTATTTCATGGTGCAATAATTAAAGTAATCCTATAAAATCTAGTTAGGTCCATTCATATGGTGTTTTGTTGGTAAAGATGTGGTGTTGCAAAACAGCTTAATGGTATTGCTACTCAAGGATGGATTTATTCCTTGAGGAGAGCAAAGCAATAGAAAAACAATGAGAAAAACAGAGTAAGGAGAAGGGTGGTGGTCTTTCTCTAGCAACAGGGGAAATATAGTTATGGCTTTATTATGAAAGATAATATTTTAAAACTTTTAAAAACTCTACCTTGAAAATGCCTACAATAATTTCATATTAAAAAAAAAATTAGTGATATGTCACATTCTGTGGTAAACTGAAGGCAGGTGCACTTACTTTGATTGGTCCTTATAATTTTTTTTTCCCCCACAAATGTCTTTTTGTGAAGAAAGCTGTTTTGTAAAAAGGAAAAAAAAAGATTGTGCATTGATGTGCAGTGGGGTAGGAATTCAGGCACTGGAAAAGTTCAGAAAGACACTGATGTCAGCTACGATTTTGATCATCATTGAGTTTTCTCCAGACTTTGTGGGGAGATACTTCAAGAAAAATTAATTAGTCAGGTTAACAGTGGACACAAACACAGAACCAATCAGAATTCAACTGTTTCTTAATTTGGCATTTTACAAAACCACATGGGACATTTAACACTTTAATTTTTATTTCCTGACCATTATCCATGCCGAGTTCCTCGGTCCTTCCAGATTCTCAGCACTGTTCTAAGGACAATTGTGTGTTTAAACTGAGCACTCCAAAAAGTCATGAGAAGTAGAAAATGAGGTGCAGTGCTTTCTAATGTTCCTACCTTCTGATCCCAAACTTGAAGATAAATAAGGAAGCCATAAAAAGTGATGTCAGAAGGGACTTTAGTGAACTACCCAAGCCCTTCCTGTCTGACTTTATGATAGTAAGGTGTGCTATTATCAAGCTTCCCCTGCACCTGTGTATTTACAATTCTAAATAGTTGTATGGAAAATCAAGAAAATTTCTTTTCAATAGTTTTCCTTATTGACAAAATTTGCATCAGAGAAAGATAAATTCTCAATGAATTATTAATTCTGTTTATATATCCTAGAGGAAAATGCAAAAAAAAAAAAGGATTTAAGACATGTCAGGAGGGAAGTTCTGTGAAGTATCTTACACTGAAATCTGATTTTGTCTGACATTTCGCTCCCTGTAAGTGGGGAAATAAAACAGTAAGCTGTGGTTTTTTTTTTATTTCTAGCTGAGTCTCTAGGAGAGTCTGCATTTTCATAAATTTCCAATAGTGGGATGGAGGAAAAAAATCAGTTCTGTAATTTGCTTGTTGTTTGCTGTTTGTAATGAAAATCATTGTTAATTTAGGAGCCTGACAGCTGTAGGACATTTGCCATTCAGCAGCAGCTGTCAGTAGCACTGGTTTATTTTGCAAACAGATGTTTAATTCCATTTCAAGGCCATTGTCATTTTGTGAGGGGAAACAAAGAGAGAAAAGGAATGGAAATAATAATGATAGTCATAATTTGATTTCCTTTCAAAACATACAGAGAGTCACTATTGATGACATCAGAAATGTTGTAATTTTGGGGGTTTTTTTACTGAATGTTTGAAATCAGTTTTTTGCAACTGCCTGAAGTTATACATGATAATTCATGTTAAGGAATTGGTTTGTCTTGTGTCAGGAACTGAAGGTTTTATTTTAGTGAAATGTGATACATTTTTAAAATATGTATTTTATTCATGAATCAAGATGTCATATTATTTCTGCAGGTCACAGATAAAGAGATTTTGGTCTCTATATTGAAACCAGCACCCCAGTGGGTCCAAATATGTTTTCCTTACTGTGGCATGGTGGTGTTCTTGTTGCACATCAGTGAATGTAAAGGGCAAATTGAGTACAGCAATGATGAAAGGAGGTAATTAGAAAAATAAGTAGTGTACTGCAGTTAATTTTTAGTTTTAGGAACAAATGATTTTATCCAATATGTGCCTAGTGATTGAGGCTTTAACAAAACCTTGCTGTTATAACAATTTGGCAAGATCCTCCATTATTCAAAATGGCTATTGACTCAGATAAAAAAAAATGTAGATGACCAGTGAATATTTTCAAATCTACCACACATTGGTAATTCCTAGATGTTCCAAAATCTAATTTAAGTTAGTCATAGATGTGGCACAACTGGTCACCTGCTTCTTCATAATGCAATCAGTATTTCAAGGTTGTATTCTGTGAGAGTAGGTAAGTAGTCCTGCAGTTAAAATGTAAGAAGCTACACTGCATGTACAGGACAAAATTTTCCTTAGAGAAATTTTTCTAGCAGGCTGATGTAAGTACTTGGTGAGGTGTCTACATGCCTAGAGAAATCCAGAGCAGCTCTGCAGAGCACATTTTGCAGTTACAATTTCAAGCACAGCTCTATTACAGTATGAAAGGCAAATGGATGAATTAACGAGGTGCTGGATCCTGGCCATCCTTCCTTGGACTGAATAGCATTTCAAACCTCGTGTGAATTTACATTTGTTAGCTGGAGAGTCCCTCAGAGTGGCGTGTAATATCAGCAAGGGTCTCAGAACCTGAACACTGTATTTATCTTGATTCCTTGCTTCATGTGAAGCACCACAAAATCAATTCTGATTTGTTTCCTTAAAGGAGCAGCTATTTGTATTATTGTAGTTCTTTAGAAATTCTGAAAAACCACCCAGAAAAGGAATTGTTCTTTGCATGAGCTGGCTGTGGAATTGATTGTTGTTGTCATTCTCATTACCTGGGTTGACAATTTTAAGGCTCTTGTGGAAGGATTGAAACGCTAAATTCAGCCAATAACTGGGTGGGCCATTCTTTTTTTTTCCTTTCAGTAATTAGGTACCCACTTTCCCCATCTTTTCTACATCATTAGACATGCATTAAGGATCTTTGCTATCTGAACAGCAGCAGCCTTTGCCCTGCTTTCCCAAAAAAATGGATTTGTTGCTCCATCAGTTCACTGCTCCAGCAGAATGCAGTTTGAAGCCTTGCAATGCACCAGAAAGCACATTTGATTTTTTTTTAATGGTTTCTGGGTTTCATTTGCTGCAGAAAGGGCTGGGTTGCAGGTCTGTGTCTAGGAAGGGACTCAGCTCTGCTCGTTAGAGGGATAATGAGCTTGATGTTCTCTCACTGCTGTGTGTGGAGCCCCATGATAACCTTAATATCAACCAACTCATTTAAGTTTTACAGATTACCTATCATATGCTTTCTTGCCATGGATTTCTCTGAAAATGGAATACATACTAGATTTATAGACAGAGAAATAAATTTGTGCTCTCTTATGCTGCAACTGCCTGGCAATGGTGGCTGAAGGAGATGTATGATGATACAAGAAGCTCACCTAAAAAAATATGTTCCACATGCAAAGGTATTGAGGGACCACCACCTCATGAATGCTCCTAAAGAGGTTGTCTTGCTCATCAGGTTTAGTTAAGACAGGAAAATATTACCAAAAGGCATTTTTCTAATTTCTCTGAATTAATTGTGGCTGAAACATTGTCTTCAATATGGTGAAGAAACACAAATAGTTATCATTCTTCCTGCTTTTATAATAGCAATCTGTATTTCTGCCACGCAATTCTACTCACAAAACACTAAATATGTTCAGGCAAATAAGTAAAATAAAGCTAAACTGAAGAGAAGGCAAATTTGACAGGTGCTTGGATATGTGTTGTCTGCGTTTTCTTTTTCAGTAAGCAACTTGGCTTGGTGAGAATAAAGTTCTAAATGCTGTCTTTATAATTTTCTGGTTTTCCAGTGGCCACTCACACCTCATAAGAAATTCAGGCTGCAATTCCCTTTCTGATTAAGTGGAACTGAAGTTGGTAATTGATTTCAGGAGAAGGTCAGCCAGGTGTCACTGGAGTGTCACCTAACAAGCACAAGACTGTGGGACACATCTAGGTTTTCCAAACATCCTCCACATCAGTATATCTGTTTCATGTTTTTAGTTTTAAATTTTATTATTTTTAGTTTGCAAAGCATGCAGTTTTTTCTGTCTTTTTTCCAGTTTGAATGTTTGGTGGGAACAAATGACTCCCCACTATAATTAGCAAAGTCACATAGTTATACCTTATATTTTTGTCTAGAAGATCAGGAAATTTGCTTTCTTTGTTGCTTCGGTTTCAAAGCCTAGACCAACATTTGGAAATGTTTAGATGGCACTGCTTGGTTGTCAGTCTCAAACCCATAATGGATTCATCTCTGTCCCATATAGGTGCCTGAAGAGGCATCCCAGCTTTTCTCCACAAAATCTGAGCAATGAAAAGCTCGATTTCCTCCTGTATCCCTAATCACACTTGGTGGATCTCAATCATCCGCATTAAAACTTCTCCCTGTTGGAGTTTCCAATGAAGTTACGAATCTAATTAACTGCACTTTTGTTCCGAATAAAACGTGGTAGGGCTGAATTCCAGCTCCTAGTCTATGCCTGCTTCTCAATATAAAGGGTGATTTATCATTCTAATCCCTGTCATTACTGCTTGCTACTGTTCACAATGCTCCTTTAATAGTCTTATTCATGTGCTCTCCTTGTCCCGATGATTGAGGGAGATATAGACTCGGGATCTTTTGCTTAATCCCTGCTCCTCTACGCACGGCTGTAATCACTTCCTCTCTGAAATGCTGACCTTTATCCGGATCAACGAGACTTCGGGAACCCCACTGAGGCAAAAAGCTTCTTGAGACTGCAGGGTTTGCTTCCTCTCCCTGCTGCCCTGTGCCATGGCGTAGAAAATGCTTAAAATCACCGTGGAAAGGAATCACGATC
Organism: Pycnonotus jocosus; assembly: GCA_013400435.1. Classification (NCBI taxonomy): domain Eukaryota; kingdom Metazoa; phylum Chordata; class Aves; order Passeriformes; family Pycnonotidae; genus Pycnonotus; species Pycnonotus jocosus. Next base: position 221,527 of record VWYP01017934.1, on the reverse strand, counting down.
TTCCAATGAGTTTCATTAGCCCAGAGTGATTTTTTTTTTTTTGGGGGGGGGTGGGTGGGTTAATGTTGGTAATTTAAATATAATCACACCCACAGTCTGACAAATCCACTGCTGCAGCAAAGAGATGTGCCTGGACTTGGCTCCCACCCTTCCTATGCATGTCTTGGGCATTCATTGATCCATTTCCTAATCCATACCCTTCAACACTGCTATTTCCTTATCCCTGAGAGTCTTTTTTCTGATTTTCATGTGTTTAGCAAGTCTTCTTTCTCCATCATTTGCTTGCTGTGTTGCAGCTAAAGTGCAATCAGTGCCACTGGCTAATCAGCCATGAAAAGGCTGCATGATTTTGGCATTTTTAGGGCTGAAATGGGAAGACCAAAGACCCTGATGTACAGGTTCCCTGCCATTGCACTCTCCAAAAACCTGTGTGTCGTGACAGGTAGAAGAATTATAAAAGAAAGGCCTCATAAAATCAGGCCTGCTCTGTTAAATTAATAACTAGCCTGTCATCTCTTCTAAGTGTAGTTAAGCAATTTGCAAGTTCCCATGCCAAAACAGTCTTGGTATGAAAATTTGTCAGCATAACCACATATTCCTGGGTTAAAAAACCAATGCACCTGCAACAACAAGGGATTAGTCCCATGAAAATCAGTAAAGGAAGTATGTAAACAATACAAAAATAGATTTGACAGGTAAAATATTTTTTACTAACCGACACAGTAATTGGCAAGCAAGCCATTAGCCAATTAAAGTTGCACACGAGGCCTGTAAAAACTGTGAAAAGGAGTTGTGAAAATAAAGAATTGGCTTTTCCCTCCATAAAGATAATAGAATCTCAGCTAACTTATCACAACACCTGTGTACCAAAATTTGGCAACAATATTTGCTACAAATCCCTACTGCAAGGATTTGAGCAAGCAGGGCAATTGTAGGAGCTGGAAGCACTGCTCTAACACTGTTCTTAGCCACATTAAACATTGGGCAGGCAGAGAGGCTTGCTGGAAACAACCCTAATAATGTAGAGGAATTCCATGGATTAATTCCATCTTCCTTTGATAATTATGTGTTGCATGAGCAGGGTGGTCTTTTATTTCTTAAAAGCAATTTGAATTTGCCTTCTTCCCAACATGCTGGCCCTTGAGGGCGAGGGAAGTGGAAGAGTTACCACTAACAACGCTGTTATCAGTCCTTTATTTTCTTTCCTCTCCCTGCACTCCTGCCTTTCAGCACGAGCACCCAGTGTCTCCTGGCATTACGTGGCTGAATGTTCAGTGGGCTGTGCAGTCCCAGCTGTCAGGGAGAGCTCTCAGAAGAGCCCAGGTAGATGAGATCCAGTTGTTTCAGGCATTAATTCTTGACAGATGAGATCTGTGTCTGGGCTGCACTAAAGAACTGACAAGTCTCTCCTGATGGCTCCAGTTCCACTCCTTAACCTCGAGTACTATAGACACTGAATCAAAAACATCCTCAGGGAAATACATTCACAACAGTAAGGTCTCTTTTAAGAAGCAGTATTAAGCATTGTAATATTAAATTAAGTTATCTTTGTTTCACTGGGTGTTAATTTGTTCCATTAATTGTGCCCTTCACCTTCAGGCTCCTGTCAGTTCAAATGGAGTGAAGATTCTTTTCGGATTTGAAAACATCAAATACTTTATTCCAGTCTAGATTCCTGCTACTGATTCTCCACTAATCAGTATTTGATGAATGGGTGGGCTTTGTTAGGATATTGCTTTTGACAAATAAATTCCTTTCTGTACAAGCAAATAATTTACTCATTTAAAACATAATTTCAATATTGCTAATTGCTATTCTACTTATTTATTTATTTAAACATAATTTCAATATTGCTAATTGACAACTTTTCAAAAAATAATAGGAGAATGACAGCTCTGTTATTTTTGTTTTATCTTCAATTTTTTTTACTTCATGCTTTATAAATATTAAAAAAATTAGAACAAATTTTCTAAGTTTTTTGGGATTTTTTTTCCTGGCTTCATTAACTAGGCACTCATGGTCATGCTTAAATTTTAATTATTTTGGATTTTTTTCTTTATAATATATAAAAGAAATGGTGGGGAGTTTTTTTACTGCCCCAACCTGGAGTGGGAGAAGGTGATTCAAGAAATATGGGGAATAGGAGTAGAATATAAAGATTAAAAGCAATGCTGTAAAAGGGAAAATATGCTTTTACTGAGTCTCAGCTGTCCACGTGGGCTGTGCAATAATGGCAAAATTCTTATTATTAAAGGAAGTTGAGCAGTGACCTCAAGTCAGGTAGGGAACATGGGGACAGGTGAAGGAACACGTGTGAGGGTTTGAGATGTGGCTTTTCCTGTGTGGTTGGTTTTCTTCCCCATCCTGCCACATCAGGTCACACAGGCTGGCAAAAGGGGCGTGGTTTGAACACCCACAGAAATGAAGTGTTTAAGTTCCCTGTGCAAGTGGCTGTTATACAGGTTGTAGAGACCTGAAACAGAAATAAATTTCAGCTTGATAAGGGGTTTTTATTTTGCTTTGTTTTTCGTTTTGTCTTTAGGATTTGTTAGTTAGCACACAAGTGCTTTGCATTGCTTCTTATCACAAGGCAGCTCAGTTGTCAAATAATAGGACTTTGGGCTCACTAGCTTGAAAAAAACCCTCTAGTCCCACCTTTGGTAGATTGTTTCCATCTAGTCTATAAAAGCACTACTTAGGATAACAAGACAAATCCATCCTCCAAACACTCGGTCCTGTCCAATCTGTTCTGACTTTCCTTTGCAGTATAATTTATAATGCTTAGCTCTGAAATTCAAAGAAATTGCTGCAAAAAGTGGGGACTGTGAAAGTGAAGATATAGCCCATGAGCAGCATTGGGCTTTAAGTGATGTTGGTTTTATGTTTTAGTTTCTTTTGGGGTTTTTCTTGCAAGTAACAGGTGTAGCATTCCTGTCAGAAATTACCATGTCAGGACGACTTTTTATCCTGAAGATTTCAGTTTAATATTTATGTCCTGCGGCCATTCAAGCAAAGAACAGAGAGATTTTCTGAGGAAAAATAGAAGATAGCAGCATGCATAGCTGTGCTTTCCCCCAAAGCTTTTTGTTGTATTATATTCATGTATTTAAATGATGGCCAAATTAGTCCTGAAGTCCTGTGTAGGTGTGTGGTGGCAACCCCAAGTGTGACATGAAGGACACCAAAAGGACTTGGAGGCAAGAGGAAATCTGTAAGAAAAGCTTTAGAGCACTTTGTTCTTGCTGTGGCATTTCTCTGAATTCTATTTTCTGACAGTACGTGTGAAATGTTGAAAAAATAAAACTGAACAAGGATAATCTGCTGTGTATTTATGTACTGAAGTTTTTAGAAGTGAACATGTCTTATTGTTTTTTCATGGGGCTGATCTATTGGGGAAAAGATCCTCATCCTATAAATGTAAATGTGGAATTATGGCAACACTGGTAAACTTCATCTTAATATTACTGTGTTTTATCCAACATCAAATATCAAGTCTGGCTGGGTTGTTTAAACTGTGTTGAAAACACACTTAAAAACAAACCAATGAACAAACCCCACAAAATGACAAAGAAAAATGCATCTTTTGTTCTAGCTTCTAAGCTATGCATTAAAAAAGAAACAGTTTGCTGCAAATTTTTAGAGTTTGGCCCTTGTCAGTGATGGCAGCTGACAGATTCTGGTGTAGATGGAGCCTGTCATGGCTGAGACAACACACTTTATTAATTGAAAATTATTTTGAAAAATGTAGCTGTCAAATACACTATCAGTGTAAAAATTACTGGCCATCTATTGGCTAAAGGGTTGTATAGGCTTCCAGAGGAATTTTAATTTCTCTTTAATAAAAGTCTCCTAAATGTTAGAAAAGGAAGTAAATATTATTAGCAAACTTCTGGGAGTTTGTGCTTTCCCTGACCTTGTAGGTGCTTGTCAGGAACACAGGGTTGGATTTTTTTTAAAGACAACATAGAAGGAAATAAAATGAGAACATCCTAAATAATGCATTAGAATGACAAAACCCAGTAGCATCAACAAAATTGCAGTAGATGTAAATTCATGGTTTTCACATCTCTTTCTAGTGTTAAAGTAAATGGTATATTTAGAAATGCTTTCTCTCCAAAAAAACCAACAAACCCAAAAAAGAAAATAACATGCTGTTAATTGTTCTCAGTAGCTTTCTGGGTGGGAAAACAACTTATCATACTGTAATTAAATCAGTGAGGCATGGAATAATTAAAGAAAATAATTTTGATAGCTAGAAGGGCAAGAAAAGTTTAACTGACAGGTAATACAGAGCAGGGAAAGTGCCTTATTTGCAACTCTGTAGATTATTATTACTTCTCAACATCCAAGTAAAACTTGGAGTAGCCTCACCAGCTCTGACAAAACATGTTTTATTCAAATGTAACTCTAATATTGTATTTAATGGTTTTGATGTAAGCTTAAAAAATGTCATGGGAACAATTCTTACAAATCCTCTTCCTTACTTCTTTTGTCACATCACTACACCCACGGAGGTAATTTAAAATAAGAGTATTTCTTTTCTTGCTAGGATTTGACAAAAGGATGAGGAAAACAATCTAAAGCTGTTTCTATGGGGAAAAAAAAAAAGAGAAAAAAAGAGAAAGAAAAAACCTCAAACCCACTCCTGTTTCTGGTATGAACTGGGGCATTCCCAAGGCTGGCCTGAATTTTTATGGTTTATGACATTTCCTGTTTCTTAATATCCCAAATGCCATCTCTGTGGCTTTGGCAGAGCTTTTCACAGGAGGGTGGTACAATTGTTGTGGAACTGGGCTGCAGAGGAACTTTCTTATTCCATGGAAGTCTTTCAAGGCGTTTTTTTTTTTCCCACTGCCCTCAGATATGCTCTGACCAAAGCAAGCCAGGACAGGGACATTCCAAAGGGGCATTGCCAAAGCAAATATTACAGAATAACCAGATATTCTTTCCTTTTCACGTGAGAACTAAAACCCAGAAACTATGGCACTTTTTGGACAATTCATTTATTTGATTTTCTTTATTAAAGCAGATGCTTTCAGGTGTAGAAATGCCTTTACCTTACAGTTTCGCTCCTTAGTTTGGTGATGGAAAAGCTTTAGCACAAATCCAGAAGCCTTGCCTTGCAGAAAAAAAAAGGGAAACAAACAGGTTTTGTGAGTCAAATTTATTTCCTTCTTCTTTTATCTATCATTTTCTGATAGTCAGAGAGAAAAAGGTCAAAAAGAAAATCAAGAAATTGAAGATTCACTTATATATATCAATATGGGAGGGAAAGCAGTTGGATTGCTCCTTTCCCATGGAGTTCAGACAGTGCTGGACATTTGAAGTGGTGGGAAGGATTTATGTAAATTAAACAGATGTGTACCTTGTCTAAATTCTTAAACGCTTTCTTACCTCTCTCTAGAAGTTGATCGTTCCATTTTCAGCTGTTTTTTGTAAACCTTAAAGCCAAAGGAAAGAATCCTTAGTCCAAAGATCAGAACTTTTATAGAAGAATAAAAATTATGTCCAAAAAACCTCAGGGGAACAAAAGTAGATCTAAAAGCTAGCAAATACACTGAGCAGATGTTTTGGTCTGTGTTCAGCCCAGAAGCTGATTATTGAAACAGTTAATATTTTAAAATGGTTTATTATTGAGTATTTGTAGAGTTCTGCTTTTGACATTTATGCAGCCATACAAATGTGCCCGCCCTGGTGCATTTGGAGCCAGTACAAAACCTCCCATTTAAATTATTGGCTCACTATACAGTTTCAAACACAGCTGAAGAGACAATGACTCAGAAAGCTGTGAAGCCTTTGTTATTAGAAAAGGAACTGTTCCCTTGACATTTTACAGTGACAAGCTAACTGCAGCAAGAAGAATAATACAAGTACACTTCAGGCTTCAAACAATCTTTATTTTTCCTTTTTTTTTTTTTTTTTAATAACTAGTAACTGCTTCTCAAATACCCGTAATACCTTTGTTATCTGCAGAACAGAGATCTTTATCAAACAACTAATTTTGTATTTGTTTGGATTAAGATAATAGAATAATTTAGACTAATTTAAATAATTTAGTCATTTGGTCCATTCTCCTGTTTAAAGTAGGTGTTGAACATCAGCTTGGTTGTTCCCTCAGTAGGTTGCCAAGGCATTGATCTGATCAAGTTTTGGATATTTCCAGGGATGGATGTTGCACAAACTGTCTAAGCAGCCCATTCCAGGGTTAAACCTCTTTGATTATCCTTACGGTGAGAGAGGTTTTCCTTGTATCAGCATGGCATTCCTTGTGCCCCTACTTTCTGTCTCCTTGCAGGGTAGCATCCAAAAAGTCTTTAAATTTGGCTTTGGATTTCAGTTTGAAGGCTGGAAACATTAAGGAGCATGCCACTGTCACAGGTTGGCCTTTGGGCTCTTATTCTTCCTGGGTATTCTTTATTATTCTTTATTATTATTTTTTATTCTTCCTGTTCTGGTAAATATGTTTGTTCCATTTTTTCCCCCCCTTTATTTCTTGTAAGAAACCCTGAAAAAGGTTTCTCAGAAAGGACTAAGAGTTTTTAGCCCCCTTTTCAGGCTGATGTAGCTTGAAGAGGTTTGCAAAACCCAATTATTCTCCCGGGTGCTTTGTAAGGTGAAAAGAGGGATTCCTTCCTCTCCTAGGCTGGCCTTGCATCTTGGCAAAGAAGGCACAGCAAAATTGCATCTTATTTTTGATAATTTTATGGCTGGGACGTTGTCAAAGGAAGATTACATGTCTGCAACAACACATCTAAGCATATGCAGTCTTACTTTCCTTCTCACCTGAGCTGTCATGAGTGAGGAATAGTTCTGGACAGATTAAGATAATTATTTGACTAATACTGAAGTAAGACAAGGAATTGGCCCTTGCTGTTTGGAGTGTTAAATACAAGGGGTGGTACAAAATGTTTCTAGAAGGATGTGTGCTTGTACTGGTAAACAAGGAACAGTGCCAGCTCCCAAAGCCTGCTGTCCTCAGGAGGCTCTTTGTCCATAGATTGTCATTGAATTTAACCAAAATCTGCTTTCTTACAGACATAACATAAAGTTTACATGTGAATTAAATTTTTATAGTTAAAGGTGGTCAAGGAAGGTAGTTAAAGTTTATTTGGCACTACATCTATTCAGCCCCCTCGACTGAGGAACTGAGGCAGCAAGGCTTAGAAATTTACATTTTGTTTGAACTATAAGCCTCAATAAAACATTCAAGATTTAATTAATTTTAAAGCAGCTTGTCTTTTGGAACCTGTGAAGTGCTTTCAATGACTTTACCTTATGCCAGCCTTTTTTCTAACTTCTGTTTTATGTGATATTTGCACTGAGTTGCTGTCATATATCAGAAGTACTTATCTCTTTAGAATGCCATGTAATTTCCTATGAACAGCTGCTCACTATATCTGTGCTATTTTTTGTCTGAAATTGAATAAATTTTTGGTATTTTAATATAAGATTTGATTGAAATATTGAATGCTCAGTTGACTGTCATTCATTTCAAGAGCACAGGTCTTTACCATATGCCTATAACCACTTCTCTAGAGGTAAACATGTTTCAAGCTTCTGTAAAATGTGATGAAATTAAAATGTGAGTTGAAATAAAAATACCTTATCTGTATTTTATTGTCAGTACAGGAAAGTATAACCATGTTTTAGCAGTCATTTATCACCCATTTTCTTTTTTTTTTTTTTGAGAAATCAATGTATTTCAATTTTTTTTCTCCCCTTTACAGAGCCAGTATTGTGCAGAAGCGGATAATTTATTTTCAAGATGAAGGCTCCCTCACCAAAAAAATTTGTGAACAAGGTAAGGTAAAGTAAAATATCTTCCTGACCTCCTCATTGTGTTTTGCATTTTTCTCTTTACACATTGTCTCAAACTTAAATTTTGAGGTCTTGGACAGTTTCCTCCAGGTTCAGATTTGAGATCTTCCATTCAGTTATGTTCTTTCTTATCACATATTCTCCATCTCATACAATCTTCCTTGCCTCCCCCTAAATGTGACACTTGCAACTTTTTGCCTGCTCTTTTAGTGATATTGGTTTCCAGGGCACTTTGTTATTGAATCCTGGGCTATTTTATCCTTTCTCAAACCTAAACGTTGGAGCTGGTTATTGCATCCAATTGGAGAATTCATTTACTTTGTTCAGAAATTTCAAGCCTATTGTGTTTTGAGATCAGCTGAGGTTGATCCTTATTAGATAACAACCAGAAACAAACCCCTTTTGAACCTGAAGAGAACCAATATGTTAATGCCTTCNTTATTTATTTATTTATTTATTATGGAGTATTTATTATGGCAGCTTCCCTGTCCTCACTGGTTTGGAGTTGCAGCCATTTCCAAAGGGTGCTTTTGATGCTTTTTCAGACTCAGCCTCAGAAGGTGTGACTGACAAACCGATTTTAGATTGCTGTGCCTGCGGTACTGCCAAATACAGGCTGACTTTTTATGGAAACTGGTCGGAAAAAACGCATCCCAAGGATTTTCCACGTGAGTATCACTCTTTTCCTTGAACCACACAGGGGCCCTGATGGGGGTTGGAGCTGGTTGTGTGACACAGCATCACTTATTTACAGCTCAGCAGTGCAAATTATGGCATATACAGAATCCTGCTGGCACTCAGCATTGGAAATCACTGGATCTCTCTGCACTGTACATTACCACTACATTCTATTGATTTGCCTGGCATTTTGAGCTATGATGTGTTTGAGATTGTATTTGCAAGATATCTTTGTGGGGAGAAAAGTTCCTTTCTTTTTTTTTTCTGTTTGAAAGCTTAGAATGGCTTATAATGCAGAGGTAGGAAACTTGATTTCAAGGAAAAAGGACACAAAGGACAGGCAGCACACCAATGTTTTGATGTTTCAGCTGTGCCAATCAACCCAGTTTGTTTTAATTCAAAGTATTTTGAATNCAATCTTCCTTGCCTCCCCCTAAATGTGACACTTGCAACTTTTTGCCTGCTCTTTTTGTGATATTGGTTTCCAGGGCACTTTGTTATTGAATCCTGGGCTATTTTATCCTTTCTCAAACCTAAACGTTGGAGCTGGTTATTGCATCCAATTGGAGAATTCATTTACTTTGTTCAGAAATTTCAAGCCTATTGTGTTTTGAGATCAGCTGAGGTTGATCCCTATTAGATAGCGACCAGAAACAAACCTTTTTTGAATCTGGAGAGAACCAATATGTTAATGCCTTCTATTTGAAAATTGTGGATTTAAAACATTTATAAATCTGGTATACATATTTCAGGGTTGTCATTTAGTCTAAAGGTCAATTTAAATATAAATTAAAAAAAAAAAAACCAAA
>VWYP01017934.1:189928-207527 GCA_013400435.1 Pycnonotus jocosus | reverse complement strand
TTTTTTTTTTTTTTTTTTGTGGATCTTTCCTATGTTTGACACTTCTGAAGATGAAGTCAGCAAAAATAAAAACAGAGTTCGAGATGATATTGTTGATTAATCATTGTCACTTTTTGCTGCATGTTAAAGAGGCAGTATTTCCAGACCTCCAAGGTAGGTTGTATACAGGGTTATACTGAGAGATTTAAAAAAAAAAATCAATTATATTTGTATAAACAGTATAAAACAACCTCAAAGACTGTTTTGAGAGAACTCGTGTAGCAAAAGGCTTTGTGTGCTAAATTTAATTTGCTTTTTTGTGATGCTTATGTGTATATAATCATGGTGCAAGAACAGCTGGTGTATTTGACAAGAAACTCCCAAAGCCCAGAAAAATAAAATAAAATCAGCTTATAACTTAATATATAAAAGGGATAGAAAAGGAATATGAAGGGGAAAAAACAATTTCAATGTGGGATGAAATGTGATCGTGGATACATTGTCTCTTTAAACCATAATAAAGCTTGGTATACCTGGAGATAGAAGGTAGGCCTTGATCCTATGCAGAAAAGTGGTTGGATTTTATCCCAGCAATATAATATAAACCCAGATGGATTAAAGTTGTAGCAGAGTATTGTATATACCACATGTAACTTATCACTTTTTGCTGCTTACTTGGCAAATCAATATTTTCTGGTACTAGGCCCACATGGAACAAAGAAAATCAGCAATTTTTTATTGAAGAAGATAATTTCTGCTGCAGTCTTGGTGAATACTTTACAAATAGGGGTTTGGCACATCAGAATTGGGACTGGACAAAGATAAGGTCTTCTCCTGAAGCAGCAGGAGCAAGAGGAAGGTGTTGGGTGAGGAGCAAGCAAGGGTGCTCTTGTGAAAGGTCACACTGAGTACAGGGAGAAGGGCACAGAATTTGAGGCAATTATGGAAAAAAAATGAAAATCATACCTTTCCTTTCAAATCTGGCTTCTTTGTCATTATGTGCCATGTATTTGCAAAAAGGGGATGTATTTGTACACTGGATTCAGATCAGAGGAGATTGTGACTTCTAGAGTACATCAAATAGATAAATGGCTGCAATTTCAGGGTAGAGATTGAACATGAAATTAGTGAGCATCACAGTGAATTCCAGCATCAGGATGTCTGATTGGGTCAACCCTGCAGGAATTGCCCTGGTTCTCCTGGCTCAGTTTATCCAAGTAACCAGCTGCTATTCTAACTGGATCTCACCTAGAACACTGCAGCATGTCATCAAAGGCCATAATATTTTTTTTTAGTTTATTTCATTTTTTTTTTTTAACATGTACTTAAGCTGCAGTAATATTTTTGAGAGATTTTGAGAAAAAATTCTGCAACCAAGACAGCAGAGTAATGCCAGGAGCTAATTTGCTGACATTTAAGTTAGGCTGGCATTTTTTTTTTTAATTGCACTTTGTCCCTTGCAATATCCCTACCTGCCTAGAAATCTGATAATATTGTTTCCTTCCCCACATGTTGCAATCTACCTCAGGATCTATTTGCTCCTTTTCCATTTCTCATTTTACCTTTCTTTCCCTTCTCTGCTGTCCTACCAGCCTTGTGCTGTGAGTTGATGGGAGCATGCAATTCATTAAAATCAATCTCCAAGCAGTTTTGATGTCTTTGAAAACACAGGAAAGGCAATTTTTTGTTTAACTCTGGTGCCTGGACTCAGAGCTCACTCACTGCAGTTAATGCTCTTCTTCCAGGGCAACACTTGGATTTGGGAATCTGCTGTGTGCCTGCTGACTGTTGTAGGCAGTTTCTTAGGTGAGCACACAGACACATATTTATGCAACCAGAATCTGTCACTGACATTATCCAAGGTTTTATTAAAGGAAAACAAAAATCTAATTATTTTTGAATTTTATTACCAAAATATTTACGGTGGACAAAAACAAACAACAAAAGGTCTTTCTTTCAAAGAGCTTTGTTAAGAAGAGTCTTAATAATTATTGTGCCATTAAATAAAAGATCCTGGAGCGTGAACATTTTGCTCCCTGCATGGCAGAATGCTGCATCAGCAGCAGCTTTTCTCCCTGACCTGGCACCTTGGGCTGCTCTGGTTTGTGTCTTCACTGCAAAGAGCCCGTGGGGGTTTTTTGCATGGATGATCCTGGGCACTGTAAACTTGCTCTGTAGTTTGTTTATCTGGGGGAACTTAAAGGAACTAATCAGCCTTTTTGTTAAACTGTTCCTGGCAGCCTGGAAGGGAAGCCAGGGCACAGAAGAGTTTTACTAAAACAATCTGTCAAGTGGTTGATGTGTACAATGGGATAATTCATGCGTTAGGCTTCAGGGGTTATAAATGAACAAACAAAGGCTGGAAGAGGAATTATGTGAGGGGGAAAATGTGCACTGACCTCACATACCTCTGAGATATATTCACACTTTCACTTTGTTTTGGGAAATTCTGATTTCTCCCAAACCCATTATTTGATAAACTCGTAGGAAACGAATGCAGAATTTGAAAGGGAAATTCTGCATTCAAGCTGGGATTGCTCTGTTTAAACAAATGAACAAACAAGATGATTAAAACATGAATCAGAAGGAGTAAAATGCAATTCTGCATCTCATATCCTAGGCTGATGAAAAAAGACTAAAATAGAAACGTTGTTTTAAATATCTCTCACCTTAAAAGAAATAATTTTTTTTGGCCTAATTATTTCTGAATAAACATTCAGTCATTTTGCCACCAGCTCTTTTTTAAACCAAGATAAGTAATATTCTATAGCTTGCATCTTTCTCCAGAAAACGTAATGTGAACTCTCTGCATGGTCCCTATGGACCAACAGGTGACATTCATACAGGTTTGGTTTAATGTCCTCTGAAATGCCAGTCAGTAGGATGACTTTTTAGATTGTCTTTAGTGTCCTCAGATGAAAGCTGAGAGTGCCTCCAGACCTTTCAGAACAGCAAGTTCTGTTTTCCAGGAATATGCTTGTAAAGTTTTAGACACAGGATAATCTAAATTGTCAGTGTGAATTGAAGGTGAAACCTGAAACAGCAAAAAAATTCTATAGAAAAAAAAATGCAGTTGTTATTACTCTGTGCAAACATTTATCCTTACAAAATAGTTCTGATTTGGGTTTTTTAAATTAAAAAAAAAAAAGAAAAGAGAGTAAAAATTAAAATAAATTCATCATTGGATTCATTTTGATTGATTGATTTTTTTTAAAAAAAGTAATTTCAGTATTTCAGTTGAATAGTTATCATTTTATGACCTGTTTCGTAAGGCAGTGCTATATTCTTCCACAGAAGAATGGGGTCATCAGGTTTTCCTGGCTGAAACTGGTAAATCACCTGAATTACGAAGAGGAATCTGCAGGATATTGATCACTTTTTTTATTATAGCACTGAGAAATTATTGTGTTTACTGAGAGAAGCTCAAAAGTTTGCTTTTTGAATCAGCTGTTATTGTGTGCTTAGGGAGGTTAAAATCAGCCAACCTGGGAGGTTCAACTCCACTGACTTGTGCTTGACACAACAGCTGAAAATTCTCCTTGAACACCTCACCTCAGAGACCAGGAAACCCCTGACAATACCTGGGAATTAGGCTGGGAATTTCACCAGGAAAACTGATTTTTGTTGAAATAGTTCAGCCTGCATTTGTTTAAAAGAACTAAATTAGTGACAACATGGCAGCTTGGCCTTCATTGGAAGAGGAGATTGGAACATGTGAAGGGACTTAGGTTATTTTGCCATGAACTGATATTGATATTCCTGCTGCTGTTGTCACTCAGGGGAACCAGAAGGAATTGTCCTCCTGGGATGTCTCACCTTTGCCTGACCAAACCTTCAGTGAATGGCATCACCACAGAGCCTCTTTCCTCACAGTCCTCAGGGAGGGCATTTTTGTTCCCAGCCAGATTCCAGAGACACCTGCCTCTCCCTGTTGAAAAGACAGGAAAATTATAATGGCCATAAAGCCTAATATGAAAAGCATGTCTGCTGCCCTTGCAAACAGTGCTAAAGCCCTTTAGGTTTCTGTAAAAAGCCCACAGGAATTTTTCAGTGGTTTCGGGCTTGGTGCAGCAGTGAAGTAGCAGAACTCTGTCCCAGCATGCTTTCCACTTTAGTTACAGCCTGACAGCATGGTTTTAATGGGGTATTTATTCTAATTCTGGACAGATCAAGCTGCTCAGTCATAAATTGGCTTCCAGACTTCTGTTTGCTCAGTTAGACTCCTCTGCACTCCATGCATACACCTCTGCTGTGAATTATGGTACTTTTTAATGCCTTTTGAAAAGGCTAGATGGTAGATTTATCATGCTTTCCTTTTGGAAGATATACCTCACATAATGATTCAAAATCTCTGGCATTTTGGTAATTAGAAATTTTGAAACCCTTGTATGCAGTGCTAAATTTCATAAAGCATTTCTGGCAGAAAGAAATAGTTGTCTACTTATGTCATAAAGAGAAGCTTTATGTGCCAATAAATAACTCATACAACAGGGCTCAGAACACCTCTTCTAGGGGGGCTTCCATCTTTTAATAATCTTCTGTTGGAAACTGTAATTAGAATGATTCAGTTGGTGTTGTTTTCTTTAAAAACAAACAAACAAACCTGAAAAAAAAACAAAAAAAGAAGAAAAAATGTTCATCCCAAGTCCATTCTTTTTAGTGTCTCATGATAATAAAGATGTGATTCTCTAACAAAAAATGAGCTGATGCTGCATTCTATGCCACAAAACACCTTTTGCTGGTTGAAAAGCCATTGAAGGCAATGACTCTTTCACAAAATTAAGTTCTGACATTAAACCATTTTTANCTGATGCTGCATTCTATGCCACAAAACACCTTTTGCTGGTTGAAAAGCCATTGAAGGTAATGACTTTCACAAAATTAAGTCCTGACAAACAATTTTTAAGTGGTGTATTAGTATCTGGGCCAAAACATGAAAGATTCAACACACTTCTACTACTTCAGCCAATAAAAAACTGCACAGAAAAATTTGTGTTTGAGCCCTCTGAAAATATCATTGTGCCAGGGATGGACTCTCAGTGATGAGGGTGCAGTCCCTGTGCCACGGTTGCTCCACGTGTGTTTCTTCTGTCTATAGGGTTGGGAGAGCTGGCAGATGTTGAACACATTTTGTAGAAGATGTCTTTTCTATTATTGTGGTCATCTCCCTGGTTTGGAACACCAGCCAAAATATGATTTCGAACTTTTATTTAGCCTTTGGTCAAAACTTTAGCAAAATAGTGACTTAGTTAATAATGGCTTTTTTTCTTTATTTCTTCCTGCCTTCCGTCATCCCTTGTCAGCTGAAGGCTTTGTTTCTGATAATAAACAGGGAGAGACAATATTTGGAAAACTAAACCTTTCTCTTTTTTCTTTAACTTTGATTTTCTGTGCTTTTAACAGCCATTGCTATTTGACTTGTCAATAAGGCACCTTGATTTTTAAAACTCCACCTTGTGAGCTCTCATCTTGCTTAATGAATTCCAGAGGTTTCACACCTCTAACTTTTATGAGAGTCTTTGAGATTTTGCCCTCTGAATAATTACCCAGTAATTGATATGAAATGATTTGCATAACCAAACAATGAGTTATGGTGTTAAGTTAGCTCAACATTTAATTTCTCCTTCATTTACCTCAATTTGCCTTGCTGCTTATTTTCTTCTAATCATCACAAGCCCTCCATTTCTGATAAAACAGGGAGAAACACACCTTTTCAGTAAAATCCAGTAACCAGGTTCTCTTTGAATAAAAGATCTTCAAACACTTCTTTTGCAGAAGACAAACCCTCTAAGAATAAAAAAGTGGGCTTTACTCCAAGACCCGTCTTCTCAGTGAATTCTGATACTGAATTGTGTAGAAATGGGGCCAGTCAAAATTCCTACCCCTTTTTTTCAATCTCTGTAATAGCTAAGAGTCCCATCAAAGCTTATGAAGATTTTTTTTTCTGGCTCTTTGATATCTGTCTGGATTGCAGCAAAGCAATGCTAGAGGAGGAAATGCTTTTGGTAGATCCATTCCTTTGGGTGGCATGCAATAATTTTAGTTCTCCAGCACACAGACATAGAAGTCACAAGGAAGTGTCACCTGTTTGGGGCAATATGTTTGGATTGTTGGACATTATTTGCTAATTTTAGTATTTTAAAATGCCTTGCCTTTTCATTTCCTGCAGTTAGATCTTATCATGCTGTTCTGCTGCCACAAAATTATTACCATCCTGTAGCAGACTCATCCAGTGGAAAGATGTGATGAAATGACTTTCAAATCATTTTGCTTCAGTCGATCCCTGTAGTATTTTTAAAAGATGAGAATTTCAGATGATTCTATCATGTGCTGCTGATGCTGAGGGAAAAGCACCACATGACAGCAGAAGTTCAGCACTCCAAAACCAGCCTTTGGTTAGAGAAATTGGTTGTGTTAACTGCAACTATTCTGGTTTGGAATGGCAGCCCTAAACCCTGACATTGTGAGATTTTTATCTTCTTTTCTTCCTCTCAGAGCCAGGATTAAGACATGGGAGAGGCAGTTTTTGTGATGGACTCAGTGTTTATTTATTCTTATCTATAGTACAGTCCCATGAGTTGTGAGCTCTAACTAACAAGGTAGGAAAAGATGCCTCTAACTTTTTCCAAGGTCTTCTTAAGCATAAACTATCCAATAACAAGATGACCCCTATATTATTTTTATTTTTAACCCAATAACTGACCACCCAAGGCCTGCAATGCAGACCTTTTTCACCCAATTAGAAAAAAACCACCCGAAACCAAGAAGGGGAAGAAGAAGGACATAGACAATGCCTTAAATCTTCCATATTGCCCCACATATATTACTACATACTAAAACTTGACATTCTAAGTTTTTTCACCGTGTGAGACCACACAGTGCTATTCAAACCACACACCCACAACCCCAGTGCTATCAGTCAATTTTGGAAGCCTGTTCCACAGCCTCAGGTCAAATGTGGTGCTTGCTTGATGGTCAGTGCCTGTCAGCACAGAAAGCCTTAAATTCCCAGCCTGCAGGGATCCAGAGCAGTTGCATTGAAGGCACACAGGGGCCGTCTTGCAGCAGCACAAGCAGAATGTTAAGTGACACAAACTGCAGAAGAGGCAACAGCAATAAATGTTGGGTTGTTTGTCAGGCACGCAGAGCAGATGGTTGGGCTCCTCCTCCCGTGGGAGACACTGCCCCAAACTCCTGTGGACTTCAGCAAAGTCTGCTTTTAAAGGGTCAGAGTAGCACTAAAAATTAAATTAGGGACAAGTCGATTTCTCTCTGAATGCTTTCCTCTGCAGTGGCCCGAGCTGTAATTAAAATGCAGTGGCTGAGTAGCTGGTGGCATTCAGCTGCTGTTAAGGAGATGCTGCAAAGGCTAAACAAGGGTCTGAACACTCATTAGCAGCATTTGTCAGGAACCACAGGATCTCCCTTGTTTTCTCTCTTGTTGCATCGTAAATATTGTTCAAAGGAACAGCATGCAATAACAGCTGAGGCTGAAGAGTCCTACAGTTCATTTGACTTGCAAATGCTTAATTATTCAGACAAATTTTCAGTATAAACAAAAACTAAAGAAATAATCCACAATGCAAAGTTTGTCATTCTGGGATTAACTTTTTTGGGGGTCATTTGCTTTGGAACCTCACCAGTTCAGAACTCTCACTCTGTATCAAATGCTTATTTCCACCTGAATTTCAACAAAACACTCAGAAAAATACCATGTATAAACATCATACTCATGAACATTTCTTAGCCTGTGTCCTTTTATAAGACAACTCTTCTCAGTTAGATATCTAGATCATAGAAATTGATTTAAGATTTACTTACTGCATTTAATGTTCAGAGAATAGAAACATTCATGTTTTGTGTTACATCTGTATTAATATGTAATGGATCAACTGGTTCAACACACAGAATAGGGAGGATATTCATGAGTATTTAAATGAAGTTTTAACTTTGCTTTTCCTTTTTTTTTTAGCCTGAATTCTAAAGAACTCTAATGTGTTGTAGTTTCTGACAGTCAAAACCAGAAGCAGGAATACTTATTTTTAGTTGGGGTGGGGAGGTTAATGTTGTTGGCTAGTCTTTAGCTCAGGAAAGAATGACATGCTTGCAGATTGTGTGTTTCTTCGAAGTTGACCAGTCAAATATGGATGGAAAATAACGTAGGCATGAATTTAGGGACTGGAATATCTGCTGCAACTTGAAACAGCTTCAAGGGTTAACACAGGGCTCAGATGAAAATGTGTCTAATACTTTAATTAACTGCTGGTTACCAACTTTCTTGATTCCTCTCTAGATTAAGATATTTCTGGATTCTCCCTCAGTCAGCTCTCTCCTTTAAACTCATCTCAGCTTATTATATTCTTGCTTCAGTCAGTGATATCTTCAAACAAAAGCCCTCACTTAGAGCATGGGGTGTATTCTGCTGTTCCAGGAACATTCTGGGAGAAAAAAAAAAATACGCAGAAGTTACCGGAAAGGAGACAAGAGTGGAGAGGGTCCTATGCAAGTTGTTACTTGCACTGACATTCATCAGTATTTGATGCCAATATTTTAGCAAATGATATAAAAATTGGGCTCAAAGTAGGTATATTCGTAACTAGAAATACTCCATAGAAAATTTGTTTTCAAATAAAAATATGGAAATTGAAGGGAGATATTAGGCTGTACCACAATGGGGAAGTTGATGCTTTGCCTGGATGAACACTGAGTACCTCAAATATTTATTTTCTTTCTG
The DNA here is from genome assembly GCA_013400435.1 of Pycnonotus jocosus. Classification (NCBI taxonomy): domain Eukaryota; kingdom Metazoa; phylum Chordata; class Aves; order Passeriformes; family Pycnonotidae; genus Pycnonotus; species Pycnonotus jocosus. The sequence goes on along the minus strand of VWYP01017934.1, from coordinate 198,814 downwards.
AGTGAGAAGAGGCCACCACGAGATCTGGAGCTGTCTCAGAGGTGTTTAAACACCTCAGACCTTTCCAATACAGGAAGTCATCAAGTTTAGACAAATCAGTTTATGACCCTTAACACGGTTTCTTCTGTAAAATACCCCTCAATCTTAGGAAAGGACAAAAAAAAATAGCTAAGAGACTGCATAAATTAGTCTATTTACAGAATCCTAAAATTGTTGTCTGTGCCATATTTCCCCGTAAGTTGGCAATACTAATTTAGATGTTGAGGATTCAATGATTCTCTCATTCTTTTATAACTGAATTTTTGAATGCTTTCAATACTTTTAGTGCATTCAATGCTTTAAAAATATCTTTTTTTAAAGAATAAGTATCAACACAGAGAACAGAGCTTTTTAAAATTCCGTTTTAGAATTCTGTTGACAAATGGAAAGAAGAAAGAGTTTATTAAGCATATTTAAATCACAGACTGAAAGAACATTTGGAGTACACAATTAATGGTGTTATTTTTATTCACAAACCAGATCAATTATTGTTATTATTTGCAGGTTTGGGGGTTGTTTATTGAATAACTGAAAGATGCACCTCTAAAGCAAGCAAGAGTTCAGAAAGTGTGAATGCATTTTTGCTTTAGGATGGTTTAAGTTAAATTATATGAGATGGCGTTTTAGTGCTCTTCTTTGGATTTATATCCCAATGCTTGAAGAGTTCTTGAAGAATTTTATTTTCATCATACATTAATCAGAACTGCAAATTTTCTGTGAGAGTAAGAGAAATGAAGACAGGGAAAATGGGCAGTCATGGGTTTGCAGAAGGTGGAAGACAAACCCTTGTACTTCTAATCCAATTTGACTCATATCCACAGACTCTTTGCAGTGCACTGTTTCTTGTTCCTTACATTTATGCTTCAAGATGTCAAAATCATAACATTTTAGTGTTCTTCCAAAACAATTAATTAAGTTTAGGTACTCAGCTGTACAATTGCTGTTACACCACGCTCACAGCTTTAGTTTCTCACAGGAATTTTCAGAATGTGAAATTTTTTTTGCTTTTTGTTCCTCCAAAGCTGTGTGCAGTGCATTCTGCTGAAAACTTCACGACGTGATCATGTTTTTAAAATAAAAACCAAAGGAAGAAATAGATCTTTGTCAACATCAGCTAGAAGCAATATTCACAAAGCAGAATGTGTGTTTACAAATGTGTATAACACACAAAGACATACATGGCCATTTAATATAGGTTAATGTTTAGACATGATGAAACTGTTTATAATAATTTTGTTATCCATATAAACTACATAAAAATCCATAGCTAGACATAAAAATGTAACCAGATCCACTATCTTAAATCTGCTTTCAGTAGCAGTAGCTTTTCCACTTTTACCAATCACTTGTCATTGATCAATATACAGCCATGAATAGTTTATTTTCTCAACTCAAGATGCACACATCTCCCTGGTCTTTAGATTAAGGAAGGCATCCAGAAATTTAAAAAAAAATATTTGCCATTTCTCCCTGGCTTAAAAAAAACCCATAATGCTGCAAAGAAATAAAATCTCTTGGTTATTTAGGCTACACAACAAGATTGACAGCTGAAATACTCAGGAAACAGCTTGTGTTGATGGAAAATTGAAAACTGATTTTTTTTTTCTTTTTTTTAATGCATAGGAATTTGAATCCCACACACAGACCTTCTTAGAATTGTAGTACGGAGGCTTTTTCAATTTGCAAATGAAAATGCAATTTTTTCTACATCCTATATAATTCACTTCAATAATCACTCCCTAAAAGTGAGGCTTGCTCTGTTATTAGTCAAATAAAAAGGTTTCATTTGAGTTATACAGGCAAAGAATTATACCCACGGTAGACACTTATTCACAAGATTAAGAAACCTGTCAGTAAATTATCTGTCAACTGCCACTTTCGATATTTCCTGTTTCTTCTTCTCTCTCCATAAATGTTGGGCAGAATTAGGGCACATCACGTTCATGTCAATGATATTCCTGTTTCTTAATTCAATCTGGAGCCTCACAGGTGATTTATTCAGATCTTTGGGGCTTTTGTAGACAAATTCAGAGTAGAAGAAAGATGAGGAGAGACTCTTTACAAGGACATTTAATGACAGGACAATGGGAAATGGCTTCAGACTGAAAGAGAGTAGGTTTGGATTGGATATTAGAGAAAAAATTCTCTGTTGTGAGGGTGGTGAGGCCCTGGCACAGGTTACCCAGAGAAGCTGTGGCTGTCTATCCCTGGAAATCTTCCAGGCCAGGTTGGATGGGGCTCTGAGCAGCCTGGAATAGTAGAGGGTGTCCGTGTCCATGGGAATGAGATGATCTTTGATACCCCTTCTAACTGAAGGCATTCTGGGAAGACAAGAATCCAGAGCTCTCTGTCCCTAGAGCTCCTGAGTAGAGGCATCTTTCCCTGAATTACTGCATGCAGAATCAGTGTTCTTTGGAGTCACTTGAGAGGCTCCTCATCTCTTTAATCACTTGAAGGAGTTCTTCACATTTTCACAGCAGGCCCTGTGATTTTACTTGGAACATTCTGTAGACTTTTTTTCCTTGGAGCTGGAGTGTGGGTTTGGGACGGACAGATCTTTTGGGCTGTGTCATCTCTTGTCACCTGACAGGAAAAGAGGTCTAAACCAAAAGTACTGAAGAAGCTAAAACCTCCCCATGTAAAATCCAGGTCATCATTTCAGGGTGAAATTCCAGGAAAGACAAGAACCGATTTTGATATGGGATAGTATGTTTTCACTTCAGCAGGATCAGAGTTTATTTATCCTTCTTTACCAGTTCTCTTGACCAAAAATTAGTGTCTGTTTTGTGGAATCATGTTTATACTTCTGCAGTACCTTCAGGAGAAATGCCACTCTGTCTCAGCCCTTTTGCAACAGTGCCAGGGAAAGTAGAAAGAAAAGTTCATTTTCACTGAACAAAATAAGGAGAAAGCCTGCAGTGTTCCACAGACACGAGTTGTTTTAAATGCTTCTCTTTTCAAAAGTTAATTATGTGATTGCTGCATTACTTAAGAGCTGAGAAGAACATATCTGTAATGAGCAGAATCTGAGTAGATTTTTAATGCATCTCTTTCAGCTCTCCCTGTGGCTAGGAGTGCTTATTGAGATGTTCATTTACAATAGATTACTGGTACTTTTTTAAAGTACTTTCCCCACTCTCCATAATTGATGTATTAGTATATCCCCTAAGCATATTTTCCTGCTCGTCTTTACTCCATGAAGATTAAACAGAATGGGCATTAGATCATAAAGCAATAAAATATTCACTTTGCTACTTACTGCAAAAAAGCTGTCAAATATAAAGATTGACTTTGCCTTCAGGTACATTTTTAATGGTCCTTTAAATATAGCCCTGAACCACTGTAACACACAGTAACAGATGAAGAACTTCCTTCTTCAGGGGAAGGTATATCTTAATTAGGTGTCAGGCCCAGAATTTTTTGCTCAGCCCATGCTCTTTGTGATAGGTTTTTATCCATGGTTATATGAATTCATGACACAGTTGCAATGCAGGTTAAAATTAGGGAGACAATTTAGACTTTATTGCTCCTTATAGGACTTTTTAATAGGCTTTAATTAAAATGTCAAAGATCATATAATATATATATATTTATATCTATTTCTTGTTCAAATAGCAGTGGAGAACATGAGTATGCAAAGATATGAAATAACCTAATTTTCAGTGTGCAAGCATAAATTGAATGTCCAAAGAGGTGTTCAATCATGAAACAAACCCCAAATTTTATGTTTAGAAATTTAGGCTTGCAGAATGGTGTGTGTTCCCCTTACTCACTGTAGTTCCTCATTACTGTGATCCAACACCCTCTTCTTCTAAGAGAGAAAAAGAGAATGTTATAAATGGTAAAAAGCAATTTTCAAAGGGCATCAAGGAAGACAGAGGATACTTCTATTTTGGAATTGAATGCTAACAGGTATAAAATGCATAAAATACATGCAGCAGCATAACTGCAAAGCTGTTCTTGTCAGTAAGGGTCATATTTACTACCCACCAAGCTAGATATAATTTGTAAAAGAAGTATGGTATTAATGACTGAGTAATTGTTATCAGGAGAAATTGCAGCCAGATTTATTTTCTTGATTATCTCTTTGTTCATATTGTCATGGTTCTAAAGTCACAGTGTTCCCAGACACTGAGGAAAGTCTCAGGATTCACTAGTTTTTATTGTTACTGAGTGTGAGTTCTTTCAGTCAGTGCTGGTTCTGGGCCACTTTTTTGTCTGCCCTGAGACTACTGAAGTAATTAACAACTTTATAACATGCAGAATTATGATGAAAAGCTTTGGGATATTCTAACTTGTTTTTATTGGGGTTTTTTAAGGATGGTGCTAATGTCTGAAATCCTTGAGGTCTTCCAAGGGAAAAGTCCTTTTCCCTAGAAGTCTGGTGTGCTACAAAGGCATTCTGTGATGTTGTTTTGTTGGAGATTGTCTTGGGAATGGTGATCACGAAATGTGATGTTTGATTCTTGAAGTAAGGAGGGATGTCAGCAGAGTGGCTACCTGGGACTTGTGAAGGACAAACCTTGGCCTGTCTAAGAGAGTGGTTAAAAGAGTCCTTTTGGCAGCATTCCTGAAGGGAAAAGGAGCCCTGGAAGACTGGACAGCCCTCAAGAAGGAAATCTCAAAATGCACAAGAGCAGGCCATCCCCTGTGCTCAAAGATGAGCTGGTGGGGAACACCAGCCTGGCTGAACAGAGAATTTTGGCTGCAACTCAGCAAAAAGAGGAGAGCTTGAGACTTTTGGAAGAAGGAGCACGCAGTTTGGGAGGACTACAGGGATGCTGTGAGGGCTAATTAATGTCTAAGTTAATTCTTTGCCATCAAAGCAACCACTTACTTCCATCAGTGCTTCAGTTTTGTCACTGCAGGTCCGTTCCTGAGTGCTCCCAGATGTCCAGGGCTGGCTCAGCCACTCTCAGTGTCCTGCTGTCAGCACTGCTGCCTCTCCTTTCCCTGACTCAGTGTTTTGACACATCTCTCTGAAGTTTGGCCTGCCTTGTCACTGACTGGAAGCACAGCCCCTCTGATGCTTCTGGCAAATGTTATTTCTCCATTTTGTCAGTTTTCCTTGGGTGGAAGCACGTCCCTTGCTCATTATGCAAAACAGATAATTAGATGATTACTTGTGCTCCACTTAGCGGTGTGATGGGATATGTGTCACTCTTGTCAGGGTTGGAGAATAATCTTCAGAGGAGGGCAGTTCACCCTGAAGATGCTCTCTCAGTGTCACCATCAGCATCCTGGAGGCCCTGCTCACCCTCTGCTGGGTTCCCTGTGTTGATCCTGCTGTCTTTTTATGACATTGGTCAACTTTTTATGGCATTTTATGACTCATCTTTTCATGGCACTGGACAACTGCATCCACTTGATCCGAGCCCATCACTGTGCCCCATGTCCCCTCCTGGCAAAGGCTCTGACAGAACTGCAGTGAAGAGCCTTGATCACCTCAGTGGAACTCCACTGGAGAGCAGGGCTGGAATTATATTCACAATAAATAATCGAGATAATTTGTTCCTTTGACACTTCTCTGTGAATGTTTTTGGCAATGGCACTGCCATTTCTTATGGTTTTGTTGTGCAAACTTAGAGGAAATTAGTTCTTTACCTGTTCAGTCCCACCTTTAGTTTTCATCTCCTCTCTTTCTGATCTTCCTATATTTGCACTAAAAGCATTTTAGTAAACATGCATGAACTTCTTCTGAAATTGTGTTTCTAGGGTTCTCTCAAAGAGCACCCACGATTCAACTTCTCCCAGAGTGTGTCCCATTATTTGGCCAATTCTTTTGTACTTAACTGTGGAACTTTCCAGAGTTTGAAAAATATATATCCTTTTCTTTAAATAGATGTTCAAATGAAGTGAAAGGATTCAGTTACATGCCATTCATTCATCCATAATATTACATGGGAAAAAAATTCACCCAGTTTGTTTGTTTCTGTGGAAGGCATAATAAACTAGCTTGTAGCTCCCTTGCCAGTTTTTTTTTTGCCTTTATGTCTTTACAACATCTGTTTCAGAAACACCAGGCTTTGTTTCTATTCCAGTTTGTTTTGGCCTGTGTGCACTGAAAAAAAAGATACTGTTAAATTTACAAGTAAATTATATGAATTCCTATATACTTCTAATAGGTATTGACTGTACAAATGGCAACTACAACCTCTAACTTTTCCCATGTGCTGGTGACTTTAAAAAGAAACAAAAATAGCAACAAAAACACCAGCACCCTCAGACAAATAACAGTTAAATTATGGGTTTTCTTACCTCTAAGCCACAGGTCTGGCTGATAAAGCAGCAGAAATATCTTGTCATTTACAGAAAATAACAGAATTTTGTTATCCTGTAAAATTTAATTTTTAGTAGCGGAAGAGTTTGGGTCTTGTCCACCTAACACAGCCCTGCCTTTGTTGGCTTGAAGCACCTGGAGCCAAACTTCCACCTGAGAAGAAAATCTGTGGTGTATGGGGGACTGAGAGGAGCAATAAACTCTGAATATCTCAGTGGTTACAGCTGAGGATCGTTTTGTTTTTCTAACCTGCTGCTGAAATGGGATAAGCTGAATTCTGGTGGATATTTTGAGCTGGACAGCAGTTCTGATGGCTGCCTGTTGTTTGCCTCTTAGATGAGCTCACTGCTTTTCCATTTGACTTCATGTAGACCCAAGTTATTTTGAGATTAGGAAGACAAACCCTAAAATATGGAAAAAGAAAGGGATACTCAGTTTGGGACTAGGCAGTAGTCTCGGACTTTACTGAGTCACCACTATGCTTGACATTGTTTTTTCCTTGGGATAGTCACTTTTCTCCTCTGAATTTTATATATTTTTTTGAAAAAAGAGACTTTTCATCCCCTCCTTCTCATTGTGTTGGGATAATAAATTAAAATACATTTATTTAGTGCATGTTGGTGAAGCATATTAAAATACAGGGGGAAGGGCTGGATTACAATGTTTTACACATTTTGTTTAACTGATGACATAATTCCTGGATAGCATCTTGAAAACAAGAATTCTTTTCCCACAGACATATCCAATAATGTTTTCTATTCACACAAGGTTCATCTAATGGTTTCAGAGCATGTTAAAACATTCAAGAAAATAAATTTCCTAATACTCAGACAACTGGGCCATATAGTTTTTATTGGTGTAGAGTGGTTAGGTGCCTTGCATACATTATATATCAGGGAGTAAAATGAAAATTAAATTTTGGACCAGTTTGGGGACAAATAAATTGGTAAAGATTTTCCTGGTTGCTCTGCAGAAATAGTTCATTACCTCCAACAATAAGTATTTTTCACATTGGTATCTCTCCATTGTGTGCTATCTCTAGGACTGAATTGTGAAAGAGGAGCATTGTGTGCCAGTTTTAAGTAAAAACTAAGTCAAAGGGTCTTTTCTTTGGCCACTGCCTTTGAATAGTCTTTTTGACTATACATGACTTTTTGGGGTAGCTTGAGACTAAACTCCAATTATAAGGTGAAAGAGCAAGTTTAATTTGGATGGGAAATTGTTGAGAGTTAGAGAGATTATTGACCAGTTAAACAAGATGGGTACTGTAGAATATATTCTCTTATTTATTTTTTGTATGAGGACACAGCAAGTTGTCTTGACTATTCCCTGGGATGCAGGACAGGGATCTGCTGTGACAGTCACTGTTTGTGCTTCTGCACAGCATTCTAAAACATGGCAAAGTGCTTTTCATCTTCAAGAACAAAAATGTGTGCCAGTCCTCTTAATACCCCATGCAGGAATGAAGGAGAGATGGATTATTCCAGTATTTTTAAAGCAACAGGCAAACCACTCCATCACCATTTGAGGAGAAAACACAGATTCTGTAGGAGATTAATTAAAATCCTATTAAAAATTTTGCTCATCTGCAAATGTGAATGGAAAGATTTTGACCTGTCCTTTCCATGACAGCTCACACTTGATGCTGCTGCCCTCATTTCTCCCAGTTTGTGAGGCGTGAGGAAATAAGATGGGTTCCAAGAAGAAGGATAATCCTATTTTCTTCACAGTGTGTGAGGAGAGAAAGGCTGCCATGTGTTGATGAGATCATCACTTTAATAGCAGCCATTTATCTCTGAATGCTCTCTGGAGGTAAACACAAGGATGACTTTTAAAGTTAAAAGCATAATTCAGCCTGGTTATTTGCCTAATCCTGTTCTTATTGAGGTGGATTGGTTCACCTGATCCATTTAAATGGTGATGAATGCAGAATATTTTTTTGAAGAATGCCTTTTGTATTTGTTTCACCTTAATTTAGGATTCAAGAGCAGATTAAAAAAAAAAACAAACCAAAAAACAACCAAAAATCCAACAAAATTATACAACTCCCCATCTTTTGAAGTAAAAAGCTGATTGGGCCAAGAGGAAATACACAGGAAAAGAAAAAGCATTCTTCTTTATGCTGCACTTGGGAGGTGCAAAGCTGGTGAAAAGTTGTTTTGCAAATGACAAAAAAAATCCTAAATTCTCCTCGGGAGCAACACAGATCACTGCAATCAATTTGGATTCTAGAAACAGTGCTGCTTTATACACAGAGTAAACCGGTTGCTGAAGAATTCAGGTAGATTGAGCCTTTTCACATTAAAGCAAGGGCTCATACCTGTGCGAGATTCTTATTAGAAGCTGGCTGTAGATGGAGTTGGAGGTAAAATTATTAGAAAAAGGCATTATACTCAAATTAAGAATATAGTGGTCTTGCAAGCACTTAATCCAGTCTGATATAAGGCTTGATAATAAACTTTCCTGCAGCTGTTTTGGTTGCTGATGTAAGGGAACCACCAGCTTTTGCATGCATACCTTCCATTTTGTACTTGGGAGGGTTTAATACTCCAGCTTGCCTTTTTTTT
>VWYP01017934.1:154568-184988 GCA_013400435.1 Pycnonotus jocosus | reverse complement strand
ATATTTATATTTATATTTTTTTTTTCAGTGCACTGTAGCCCCTTCTTTGAGCTGCATTTTAAATTCCCCTCAGCATGTTCTGTGTTCTGCACGTATCAATTAGAGAGGCCAAGCCCTGAGAGCACAAATGAGACCTCAGCTTCTCAGAGGACCTGAATGCTTGTTTTTCTTTGTCACATGCATTCATTCTCCTTTATCATGGATCTTGAACTGTAACACTGTGGTTAAAATATCTGAAAAGCCTCGATGTTCATTTTTAGATTGGTTTCCTAAGAAACTGCAGTTTACGTGATTGTGCTGTTCATCTGTCAGCTGCAAATCTGAAAACTACTGAGCCAACCTGAGCAAAGGTTCAGGAAAACGAATTTGTGGAAGTGAAAATGAATTTGTGTTAGATGGACATAATTAGGGAAGATTGTCAGGAGGTTGGAGGGGAAGGATGCAGATGAATTACCTTCCTCTGAGAGCAGGGCACCACACAGAGAGATGCTCCCTTTCAGGCTCTCCACTTCGTGAAGCAAACTTCAAGCTTGCCTTCTTGCTGTAGTCACGTTCACCCACTCCTTATGTTAATATTTCCTACCTGAACAATATAAAACACTTCCCTGAAGTGCCAGTGAAGGATTCCTGCTTTTTCCCCCTCATATTTCTAAGTGGAGCTCGAGCCATTAGAACACCTTCCACTGCTCTCAGTTTTCTGTGTAAATAGAGGCAGAACCTCATTTTGAACTTTGCTGAAATGCAGAGGCAGCTGCCTCCCTTGCAGTCAGAGGTCTGTCAGCTCAGGATGAGTCCCCATCATGGAATTGGTTTGGTGAGAGAGACTGAGATAAAAGAAACCCATCTTCAAGCCAAACCAAAGGAGTCTCAGGCTTTTCTTTGGGTAATAAAACTCAAATCTTTAAAAAAAGAAAATGCTTAAGCTTTTGTTGGTTTCTGTCCTTGTGTTGAAGGATGGACCTGGTTCAGATGATGACCATCTCATGAAATGGGTTTGTGTCAGAGAGCCTGTTAGATTCACATATGGATTTCTCAAAACCAATAAAGCAGATTAGTGACTCTCTGGCTTCATTAATTCTCCATGCATCACCAACAAAAGTTTTCCCATTTTCCTTGCATATTCTGAAGAATTATGGAGCGTTGCTATTTATCTCCGAAAATGCGGAATGGCAAAATTATGGCCCCCGAATGTTAATGCCATAGCTCAGCTTTTATTGTGCTTTTTGTGCTTCAGGTAACAACTTCAAATTTCTCTAGTCAGTGTGTTCAGGTCATCTTATAATTCCCAGTAATATTTCTCAGGATTTAAGCCTCCCCAGTCACTGGATTGTGGCTGTCCCCTAAATGGTTGAGTTTAGGGATAAAGTTTCAGAGAGTGCAAAAGTGTAGCTATAGTGAACTATTGATTTAAACCAGTCCATGATTTCCTTCAGTGGCTGAATCTAAAATGCTGCTGGTCATTAGAAGAAGCCTGCTGATTTCTTTATTACAATCTCATTTTCTTAGTTTTTAAAATTTTCCTTTCTTGGTCATTAAAGTTAATACAGAACCCCAGGCAGGCTTCTGCTTTCCATTCTGTATGCTGAGTGTGCCTAAAATTCTGTCACTCCTGGTGTTGAGTCTTTTCCTCTTCATTTATGATCAAATAAACAAACAAATGTCTTGTCCTGCCATCCTTATTCCCAACATTCATGTCAGAGATTCTTGGAAAATGTGTGTGAAATATTTTACTTTCCTAGCATCATCATCTTTACAAGCTTTAAAAATTTGGCTTCAAGTGGGCATTTCATAACCTAATAATGCCCTAGAGAGCCCATGAGACTTTCAAACACCAGGTTTCCCTGTGCAGCATCTAATATTCATGAGGTCTCTACCAATCCTATTTATTTTCCTATTCTGTCCTTTAATCAATATTATTTTCTCCTTCATTCTTTTACCTACTCCAGTATTCACAGAAATAGTAACTCTCTTGTTCCTGGTTTTATCTATTGTATTTTATATTAATTGCCCCATTTTGTTCTGTATCACACTGAAATTTTATTTATTTATGAAAAAATTGACAAAAGCTCTATTGCTCTCTTCATAATTCTTCTTTTGTAGTATATATATATATGACAATAATATGATGTTTCATTTTACCTAAGGCCGTAAATACAGGCTGTCCTATCCACCAGAATAAAGGTGGTTTTTTTTCTCTGAGTGCTTTATTGAAGGTAGGAATCATCCTGTTTCTCTAGAAGAGACAGCAGAGACTTCATCTAATAGGATTATTGACTACCTGCAAATGCAGCTTTTATGCACATCTAAGCCTTTCTAAAACCCTTTTTAACTGTTGGCACTTTTTATATTCCAGATATAACATTTTTTTGTTATTTGAACACCTGATAGGATTAACCCAAGTGCCAAAATTACTTGTTTTTCTGTTAGGGTGCTGTGGACTGCCAGACTGATGCCCAATGCATTGAGCATTCACAGTTTTACTCAGTCTTTCTGCAAAACCACTTCTGGAAATAAATATTCACAGCCTGCCTGGCTTTCTCGATTTCTTCCAAGCAAGTCTGAGCAGGAAATCTAAAAATCAAGGATACTCTGGCACCCTGGAAGTTGGAAAGAGAACATGGGGGACCAGTGCTAAGAAATTCAAGTTTGCTTTCTCTACTTTATGTTGTGGCCAAAAAAATTAAGTACCCTGGTTTTGTTTCTCTTCTGTAAGATGATGACTGTAGAAATCATGCAGATTAATTAATTGAAGACCTTAATGCAGTCATAATTTATATTATTGCAGCCAGATATGGCAAGAAATATTCAAACTGATGTAAAAGTTGCAATGTGATAAATTTGGAATCCTTGTAGTATTTCTTTTTTGTTTTGCCTTTTTTTTTTTTTTTTATGTAGCTTGAAATTTTGTCATATATATCTTGGTTTTGTACTTTCTGTAGAATCAAAGGATCATTTAGGTTGTAAGAAACTTTAAGGTTGAGTCCAACCGTGTGGTCCCTTATTTCTCCATTTGTCATTAATCAATTTGGTCAATTAAATAATTGTGAAAAAAGAGTCAAAACTCTTAAGGCTTAACCAAATTATAATTATAAGAGTGTCAGTACATAGAAATCCCCAAATTAATAAAACTTAAAGCTTTAATTGCAATGTACTGGAATAAAAATCTGCTAATAATCCTGGTTTTGGGATGTTTTTTACATGCTGAGGAATCCACTGATCAGTAAAAAATCTGTGTAAAATATCCTTAATTAAATATTAGGAAAACAGTACAGCTGGATGCTACTGGTAGATGAGGCTTTCTGGTAAAAGAATTAATATATTAAGATATATTTAGGAAAAACTTGAAGATGCCAAATATTTGGTGTGGTAATTCATAAGAACTTAAACCCATTGGATTAATTAGTATTAATTACATTTTTACAATGCAGGGAATTAACTCTGCTTTTATTACCAAATAATAAACATGGAATCAATGAAATTTTATAATATCTGTCAGGGAAGGCTCTAGGGAGATGAGAAATTGTTTTCTTTCTGGAATAAAAGGAAGGAAGTTCTGATCAAATTTTACAGTCGTAAGATAAACCCCGTATCTGATCTAGTGAACAACTGAATTTCTAACAGCAAAGCTGCTTAGTTCTGTAGGCTAAATATGCTGCAAAGAAGGTGGTTTATTATTTTAGTCCTTGGGATGCTTTATTTTAGCACTGAAGCAAAAGTAAAAGGAGCACACTCGCATTATTCTCCAAATTGTATGCAATATTTTTAAATACCACAAGGAAAAGGGAAATGGAAAATCTGTTGAAAATAAGAGAGAGGAAAATCTGGCAGGAGTGGATCTTACAGTTCAGAAATTTTGTCTTGTCACGCAATTGCAATGGTTAAGGTAATAAAAGCACATCAAAACAAATTTACACTTTTACTATAATGCATCCGAGACAATGCTCCTAAGGACAAAACTTCTATTGTTATGGTTTTATTCAAAGAATTACTAGTCTTTTAATGGCAATAAAGGTACAGTTTGCTAGTTTTAAAATTAAAAACCAGCCCGGTGACCCAAGGGTCTGTTGGTAACTAGGTGAAAAGTCCATTTTCAGATACCAGGGAGGAGAGTGTTATGCATTGTCAACAGCTCCCTCTCAGGGAATGATAGCCCAAATCCTTGAGGTAAAGAAGATTTCTGTTTAGCTCACACACCTTCTCGAGTGCAGGAGGCTTAGTTGGAGAGCTTTATCCCATCAGGGGGATCTCAGCTGAGCTAGTTTTCTCCTGTATCCTCTTGTCATGTATAAGCACCAAGGAAGCTTCTCCCAATTTCTGTGAAGAAAAATGGCAGCAGTGGCACAAAGCAGCTCAGATGTGCCCAAGGCATCTCGACAGAGCAAAGAAACATTAAACCCTGCATGCTAATGAATATATGGCATCCTTGTATGGCATTTGGGGGGCTGAGAGCCTGATGGCCAATTCAGGGAGATTCCCAGACCTCTTCCTTAGTTTGTTCTCATCTCAGTCAGTTCTGCCTCCCCAAATCTTAGCAATTAATTTTAATCCTTATTCATTAAATCCTCCTATCTGCTCCTGAGCACATCACCTCTCTCCCTACAGCAGCTCAGCCAGGATATTTTGCTAAGGCTGACTCTGGGGAGCAGATCCAGCACAATCATCCCAAAGAGGATTACTGCAGAAGGAACAAAAGGAAAGAGGGCAAATGGGATCACAATGGCACAAAATAGCAACTCCATGGGTACATGTAACCTCCTTGCTCCCACTCTGCACCTGCCACGGTGGGAGAAGATCAGCAGAGTTAATTGGGAAAGCTAATTCAGCATTTTCAAACAGAGAAGGCTGATTCACAGGGGCTCTGAGCAGAGGTGTGGGTGCTGGGTCATTCCTGCCCTGCAGCACCACATAATCTACAGCTGGACTCCCCTCTCCACCATTTCTTCAACAAGGAATATTTCCTGGTGGTTGGTCTCTAAAACCAGCTCTGATGGGAGCTGTCCAAATTTCCTGCTTCCTGCCCATTATGAAAAAAAATTACTTGTGATTTTTTTTTTTTTTTGAGGATATTTTAGGAGAACTCTCCATGTGGCATGCAGCAGCTCTCATCAGGAACGGAGGGGTATGAGGATGATCAAGTAGGTGGGGTTCATCTGCACCTAGAGGAGTTTAAAAAAAAACATATGCAGTGAAACATTCCACCTTGAGAGCCTGTGTAGAGTGGCTGTAGGGGACATTGCCTGTTGCTGCCTGTGTTCCTCTGCTCATCTTCCTTCAAATAATAGAAATATAAAGCAAAATCTTGGTTTATCCTCATGTGAGGAAATTATCTTGCGGTTTTACTCCTTCATGATGTATTTCTGCTTGAGCCCAAATCTTGAGGTTTCACAGGCCACGTGATAAAGTGTGAAAGTCTGATGTTTCTGTGTGGTAGGTCCTTTGAGGTCTGCTTGTTTCAGAAGACAGGGCTGCAACCTGTGCCAGGTTGTAGGTGGCACTAAGAGATTTCATTGAGCCAGCCTGCAAAGTTCTCACAGGGACTCACTAGGCTTTATTCTGAGTGTGGTTTGTGTGTGCATCTGCTCACCTTGCTCAGATGGGGATAATCAAATGATGCTTCCACCTTCAAATAAGCTCAGAAAATACCTTTTTTCCTCATTCTTTTCAAGCAAGGCAATCTACACAGAGCAGCCCTGCACAGCTGTACATGAGCAAACCATGCAAAGCATTAAAATCAAACAGCGCAGCTTCATGAAGAGACAAAGTTTCCTGATGACATCTAATCCACTAGACATAATTAGCCAGCACTAACAGCCAGGTCTGAAACCCTTCAGAAGGGCTGCATGCTGCTGCAGTCCTGCCCAAATCCATCTTGTTTGTGCTGCTGTGTGGGGTTCAGCTGGAGCTGTAGCAGCAGAGTGTTTTACAGTCACAGAGGTTAATGCGGATTTTCTTGATGACTCTTCGTGTTTTGTCACATTTTCTTGTGCCGCTCCCAGGAAGACAATGCATCTTCATTCCTGTGACAGGGCAGGTGCCAGCTGAATGGGAATGGAGCTCGTGCTTATCTGTTGATACCTCAGTGGGAACAGAGCATTGTGAAATCCTTCTGGGCTGTCAGAGGAGCGGAGGCATTTTCCTCCTCTCGTCTCAATTCGCTTTTCAATCTCAATAGCTTATTGGAATGACAGGGTATCAAAACGTCTGGAAAGCTAAAACCATACATCAAGCACCTGTGTATTGCAGAGGTCTGACAGTGCCAACAGAATAGATGGATCTTATATAATCTCTGTCTCCTGAAAAGAATAAAAGGAAAATTTTATAGGCTTGACCTGTGATCTCTGAGAAATAGTCTGAGTTTTGTCTGGGTGGCTTGGCAGAATTGGGTGCACTGAATATTGTTCCACTTGGTATTTAATAAGCAGAAATGCCCCATATAGAAGAGTAGTTGTGAGCATTCAGTTAAACACGAAGGAAATCTTCAGAGCAATGGTCCCATTTCTTAGAGCTGAGTTTCATTCCAGGTGCTGATCTTGTTTCAGGAATTTGAGTTTCATTACCACACTGCCTCTGACATGTTGATAAGCTGGGCATCTGAAAGAATCAAGATAACTTCCCTCACCTCTTTGTTTTCACTGAGACTCAGGACAGCTTCCCATGTTTCCTATTTTCTCTTCTCAACTGAAGTGAATTATTTGCTGCTTCTTTAACTTCATCCACCAGCCCAAAACCCCCATCTGACAGGAAAAAGTGTAATATATGTGCAGCCCACTGAATTGCTGGGCTGCTGCCCAGAAGTCCCCTCGGAGAAGGAGCACAGTTGGAAAAATAGATCCCAGCATCCATGGGCTCCAAGGAATTTATTGTCTCTGCTGCCTGTCTCTTTTCTACCACTTTCTTTCAGTGACTGTGATGGCAGATGGAATTCTGAGCTTGCACTCCGGGGATAATAGGGGTGGGGGTACATTTTTAAGAGGGCCAAGTTGTTCCATCAGATCTTTGTCTCACACAGCAGAGCTTTTCCTACTGGGGAGCCACCAGCTCAGTGTGAAAATCGCTTCAATATTGATTCAGTGTCAGGGGTAGCTGGGAATTCAGAGCTGCAAGTGGTAAGAACAGATCACCCAAATAAAAACATCCTAGGAGAAGTGAGTGCTGAAAATGTGTAAGAGATCTGTGTGTACGTGGAAATTTGCAGGAGTAACACGGTTGTCTATCAAAGATCCTCGTGGTGTTGAATTGAAGCAGAAACATATGTAATGTGGCTGTGAACAAGGAAGTTTGGGGAGCTGCTGAATTATGCATTCTCTGGTTAAATTGCTACTTAGTGCTAGAGCTTGGCTTATGGAAGATGCAAATGTGCAGCATTTATGTAAACTTTGTCATGGAGGAAGAATGATGTAATGTGCAGAACATGTTGGAAATCAATACTTCCTCATGCAGTGTAAAAATTAAACTGAGTCGGTTTACCAAAATAGAGTTTTCTACTTACTGCTAAGAGTGCTTGTTGCTAAGTTTGTTGTATAGCCATATTTAGGAAATAAGATTATGACTGAGTTCAGGGAAATTATGCTATAAGGAGTTTACTGTGCAGAATACCAACCTCAAATACATGGGAAAAGCTATTAGTAAAAAATATTTCCTAATTACTTCACCACAGAGCATTAAAGCACTATTTTCAAAAGAAGAATCCTGGGAGAATTTTTGTGTCTGATCTTTTGCCCTGGAGATGTTTGGTGCAGGCTGGCTCTGTTTCTTATCTGAGTGCTGCTCACCACCTAGTCTGGGGGTACAGCACCAGTTTCTGGTAAGCTGCCTGCAGTAGTCAGGTTTTTCTCAAGTTATGGTTTTTCTCTAGCAGCATTGTTTTTAAAATAATGTTTGGAAAGTCAGGAACGAATTAAGGGTGTGTAATAAAATCAAAAGTAACAATTTCTCCTCACACACAATTTAAACATGGTAAATATGTGAGGATTTACTTAGGCTGGGAAACACTGGCACCTCATCATAATCTGTTCGTTTGTTCCAGTTGCTACAAGCATTCAAGGACTGGTATTAATTAAAGTACTTCTAAATGGTAAATTACTACTGAGTTCAGTACTAATAGGCTTATATTTCTGCATTGCTGTTCCATTCATCTTATATTTGTCTTGCCTTTTGCAAGCTAATTTGGTGCATATTACTGCTTTACTATATATAACCCCTTCAATGATTTGCAGAGCAGTATAAACAATTTATGCTCCCTGTGTGCGTGCTCCCTTAAAGTATGGCACATAAACCTATTAGGAAGATGGAAATAGAGTATCCTTTATAGGAATATATCAAGTCATAATGAGATTCCTTGAGATCTCAGAATTTACTTTGCAGAGTTGTTTATATCTATTGCAAAAAAAGGAAAAAAAAAAGAGAGAAGTTTTCCTCAGAAGGTACCATATTGATAAATACAGGTTTTTCTTTTGTCCCACCAAACTCATAAATGATCTGCCCTGGGCTTGAGGTTTCCCTGAGCTCTCACTTAAATGGAGCTCTTTCGTAACTCTAAACAAATGCTGTTCTTGACTGCTTCATGCTTCTGAAAGAACAATGAGAAATGAGGAAGGGAATGGGAGAGGCTTTAAATGTCTTATTTTGCAGAGCCACATGCTGATTTACTAATATTTTAAATAGTTGCTCGCCTAACCAGCTATTGTTTTCAAGTGCTTCTCATTCTGGTTGTGCACTCACAGTTATTTAGTCTTTGTTTTCACTTTGCAGTGGGGAGGTTGGAGGGAGGTTCTGCTTGTCCAGCCTGGAGCTATCTCCAGAAATGGATTTAACAGTGCCAATATAAAATCAGCTTGTTGTGAGCAGGCAGTGCTCTCAGAGCCAGGGATGAATTTCTGTGGTTTCTAAATTAGCAAAATCTGTTCCAACAAACAAGCCACTGTGGCTCCCCCATGGAGGCAGATTGCAGTTGCTGCAGGATTTTCTTACAGCACAGGAGAAACTTCTCTGGCTGTATGAACACACCACACACATGAGAGGCAAAAAGCCTCTTGTTTGCTTGGAATTTATGGCTTCCTAATTACAGATGAGGAGACACTGTGATTTACTGCTTTCCTGTTTCACAGCACACCAACTTGTGTTTAGATAATATTTGGATGGTCAGCACCAAGCTCTTAGCAGCAATTTTGGTGAGACAGCTGAGCTAACCTACACTGTGAAGAATCAAAACCATAGTGCTTTTCTGATCTTTTTTTTTTTTTCTCCAGTGTTGGAAAGATTTAAAGAAGCAGGAGAAAATTTGTAATAATATTTTACATCTTCAATTCAGAAGTATCCTCATTTCTAGCAGGTATTTCCTGCATCTGTATATTTAGAAACAGAGAAAAAAGGCTTTGATCTTATAAAATGAAGCATTTTTTACACTTATAATAATGTTATTACACTTATAATAATGTTATTCAGTGATAAGTTTCTGTCCCTACCATCTTAAAGGAAATAATACAGAATTTCCTAGGAAGTTATGTTCATGATTTGAAAAAGATCTACTTGTGGATCAACATTTAAAGATCAGGATCTCATGTCTGAGCAGCATCTCATGTGTCTGGCAGACTTTCTGATTCACATCTTCATTTTAACATTTGAAGTTAAGGGAGGAAACATCCATCTCCAGTCAGCAAACTAATGATGATTTAGGAAGGTTTTAAAAGGATTTTGAAATTTAAAAAGAACCTGTGGTAGACAGGAGACTGAGTTAAAGGACTACTAAATCTTCAAGTCCTTTACAAAAAGATTTAAAGAAAAATGTATTTTGTGGGGTTTTTCCCAATGGTTATGATTATGATTATCATTTTGGAGGCAAAATTATTTTTTCAGTGACATGTGAAACACAATCTATAGAGACACTACAAAAATATTGTTAAAATAAGAATCTAAGATTTTGGCTATACCTTTGAAAAATTAAATACCTGTAACAAAACTGGATGAAAAGCTGAGCAAATTTATTAACAAATAAATATAGATCTAGCTAGAAGGATGGGCTCACATGGTGTTCTAAACTTCTAATTTTGGAAAATGGTGCCAAGACCAAAATATCACTTGAGGCTTATTCAGGCTGTTGGTATCATCACTTCATGTCATCATGTGCAAAAATGGCACCAATAGCAGACTTTACTAAGAATTGTGTTAATATGTGAGATAAAGTAAAATATTTCTCATTTTCTGAAGTAGCACTGCAGTGTTAACAGCAAGGATAAGTAACAAAAAGTAATTTATTGCACAAATGCCACTCTGAACACACCCAGTAGAACTTCAGATGAAAAATGGACCTTCTTTTTATATATATAAAAGAAATCTCATCATAACTGCACATAAAAAAGTTATATTGGCTCACACGGCCCTTACTGTTTCCTAGTAAAACCTTAACTTTCTGAACATTCTAGACTCAATAGTTGCTCTCCCAACTGCTCTTTTGTTTCTTGACATAAAATCTTCAAAACAGAAAAATTAACAGCACCAATCTCCTTTTCTTCCTCTTCTTAATTTTTTTCAGTATTCCTTGAGCTCTACCTTATTGATTCACTGCTAGTGACAAAGATTCAAATTAAAGAATGAAGACAAAAACTGCTGGAATGGCCAATATCTTCACAGATTCAGGGTTGTTTCCTTTAACATTTATTAAGATTTACATAATCTTGCATTATTTAGAATCTGTGTTACACACGATTTTCTTAAAATAAGCAATGAGATGATTGCTCCATACACAGATGGACCTAAACTAAATACCTACATTTATTTTGATTCCCAGACCTGAGAATACACTTGTGTTTAGTTAAAAATTCTGGTTTTAGCTTTCAATTTGCATAGAGGTGTTTCCAGAGCTGGCAGAGTCTGCCTCTGCTCTATATCTTTCTTGTACTCTTCTGTGTTATACACCTACTGAGATCCTGTACTGCAATCACTGCCATATGGGAAAGAAAGTTTAATTTTACAGTGGAAATCCAGCGCTGGGTAATCACATTGCCTGTCTCGGAGCAGATATGCACTGTGAGTAAAATCATCCTATTAGATCAATCAAGCAAATCTCAGATAAGTAGCAGAGGCTGTGATTTTTCTGAGATCATCTCCAGAAACACTGATGTTATCCCTGAGATTCTTTCATGTGGATTCGTCATTTGAGATTCACAATCCTTTCCTGGCTTGCCACCAAGGAATTGGAAGGAAAACAGGAAGGGGAGCATGGTGGGCATTTTAGACTTTCTTCCCACCCATTCTATTAAGTTTCAACTTTTCTATTCTGAAACTGGATGGACAGCACTCGGGTCACGGGATGTGACACGCCATGTGTGCATCCTCAGTGCCCTGGGATGGTACAGCACTGCAGTGATGCCTTGGGAAGGCTGACCTGGAACAGAGACTGGATAGAGCTAAGAGAATAAAGTAGATATTTATTGAAAGTGCTTTAAGATATACCTTGAGCAGTACAAGAGCCTGGCCAGGGCTATATCCATGGTGGACCCAAAATGGTCACAAAATGGACAACCAGTCACGAGGTCTCACACTTTTATAAGTTTTGGTTCATTTGCATATTTTCCAATTACAGCTTCAGATTATGAAGTCCCATCCTTCTTGTTTTCTCCCTTCAGCCCACCATTGTTTGTGCTTTTGGGCCTGAAAACTTGTAACCATTGTTCTCGATCTCCAGCAGGAAAAGGATTTGTTTTGTCTCCCTACTCTGTGAAGAGAGCTGACTGACACTGAATATGCGGCTCAGAACTGCAGCCCCAGGCAGCACAGGATCTGAAAAACATGCAACCTAAAACTTAAGGCATCAGCAGGACATCCAGGGAATGCTCCCTGCAGGATTCAGCTGAGAGCTCCTCCAGCTCAGCACAGCACCTGGTGACAACAGCCATATGCTTCTGGCCTAATTACAGGAAAAGTTGTTCCCTAAAGTTAGTCAGAGGAATCACGGGGATGCTGAGCAGCACAGGAGGGAGATGCTGGTGGAGCAGGGACAGCAGTGCTTTAATTAATGCTGTGTGGATTGCATGAGTACCTGTCAGCCAGGAAGGGCTACAAAGCCCCTCTTTTGCAGAACTGAGGAACTTGTCCACAGGAGTTAATGCCCAGCAGCTCTGCTGGGTGGGAGTTTTGTGCCTTCACATTCCCTGTGCCTGCTCTTCCCACGTAGCTAAAAGCAGAGGGAGCATCCCCAGCCACGTCCAAGCCCTTGATGCTCACTGGAAAACATGCTCCAAGGAGATCAACTATTGGACAGATACCAAAATCTTAAAACAATCCCTCATAGCCAAAATCCTATCCAGTGGGGGCAGTCATTCACAGAGCCTCATTCACAGAGCCTTTAAAATAGTCCTTTTTCTTATATAATTATATACCTAGCCATAAACTTTCCTATATAATTGCAAGAAGCGTTGTGTGTTTTTCCTTTTGCTGAAGTTTTATACACACAGGCAAGCAGCAGGCTTAACACGTGCAAGCACGGCCATGTGGGATTAATTTAAAATTATTTCTTCTTTTTAAAAAAAGCATTTTAATTATTTGGCTTAGATTATGACCGTTTACAGCAACTTGTGTTGCCAACACAGAGGATATCAAAAGAGGCCTGAGGTCCTCTGCAGACAAAAGTTTTGCTTTCCTGCAGGCAAAACTGGAGAGCAAATCTCTGCACTGGGGAACAGCTCGGAGTGGTAGCTGTTTTGGAAATATTTCCCTGAACTTTTCACTCCAAAGCCACAAGCCCCAAATCTCTGTCAAACTAGGAGTGGTCTTATCCTGGAGGAGTTTTCAAAGCAGCTGCCTTTTGACCAAATTGGCAGCTTCTCTGCAGAGCTGGTGCTGCAGACAGCTACAGCAGTGGTGTGGGGATGTCCTGCAGGGCAGCTCACCATGTTGTGCTGGCTTAGCATCAGCTTTTGGTTTTAAGGACATTCATGATGGTTTGAAGAAAAAAAAAAAAATAGATATTGTAGGGTGTGATACGGAAGACATTTCATGTAACTTGAAAAATAAACTTTAAATGCTCTTAGTGCAACTCAGAAAAGTAGTTTTGTGTCTGTTTAATATATTTATTGAAACCTATAGAGAGGTGAGAGAGGTTCATTTAAGACTTTCAGATACCTGAAGGACATAATCAAAGCTGGATAATGTCAGGGGCGGGTTTTGCATTATTTAAGAAGATAAATATTTTTTTCCTAATTTTGGAAGGATATGTCCAATGCCTGTATGGTACCACTACATAACAGGCTCCTCCACAGGATTCATTCATATTTGTGAAAGGGGCAAGGACAGACTGAGGAAATATAAAATTAGAATGTTTTTCTCTCATTATAAGAAAGTACAAGAGAGATCATGGAAAATGGAGGGATATGGCTTTTCTGTGAGGAAAGCTCTTAAAGTTTTAAGTTATCTTGTGTCATCTGAAAGGAACTAAACACTGTAACTTTGTTCTAAGAGTTTCTCATCTCCTTTTCTTTAATTTTCTGCTTCATGTAGGTATATACCCGCTCAAATCCCTCAAAGACAGCTATATAAACATTTCACATTGCAATTTGAATGAATTTTATTACTCAACAGGACAGATGCCAAAAAAGCTCACCAACTTTCCTAAGTTAAAGTTGTGCAGTTTCCAATAGACAAAGATGGCACAGAAAAGGTTTTTGTCACCCAACAATAACAGAGAAATCTAGAATCTGCTACTATTGTGCAAACATTTTTTAAAAATAAAATAAATTATCTAACTTGCCAGCTCAAAGCTACCTACCAGCAGCTAGTTTCCACACAAATGAAAATCAGTTCTCTTCATTCCTTTCCTCAGAGTCTGTTTCTCCCATTTATGATTTAAACTTCTGGATCAGTGTTTACATTTTGCAGCCCAGTTCTTTTGGAAATCATTAAAAACTGTTAAAACCTGCAAATATGTTGCATTGTAGACATAGGATGTTGAGTGGGAGAGCTGCAAAGTACTTGCTGAATAAAGACAGTATTTCAGTAATATTTTCATTGAAAATCAGACAGTTTTATGTCATTTCTGACTATGATGCCTCCTGCATCTAAATTATTTTCAACTTAGTTTTTTCCCATTTCAAAATTGATTTTGTGAATGGCACTGAGGCTATTAGGATCTTGGCTTTGGGACAAAGTGCTACAGGTTGGAGCTGCTTCTGCATTGAGATGAAGAGGCCTTTCCTGGCTGTTTGTGGAGGAGGATTCTGTGATCCACTGCAGAATTGCTCAGATTTGTCCTGCTGGGTGCATGGGCTGGACTGGGAGGGAGCACTGAAGTCAAAATTGTGAGTTTGAGAGCCGAGCTGGGTGACACCTGCTACACTGAGGAGCCTCTTCTACAGCCCCAAGTGTATCCAAGCCTCCTACATTTAGGGTTGTAACATCCAGGAAATTAAAAACTTTGGTGCCAAAGGTATAACACTGCCAGGGATCATACACTTTAAAAATACTTGTGTCCGTGCTATGCTCAAGTTTTCCCTGTTGCTTGTTTTGAAAGTAGCTGGGTATATTTTTTTCCATACTGCATTAGGTAATGCTCTGTGTGAATAGCAAGGGTAAAATGTAGCCTTTAAAGTTTTAGGACTCATTTTCCTGCACTATTTTCGTTCTTTATTACATTTTACCTCTAGAGATTTATGCTATAGACTAAAAAGCCCTACAGGAGACTGAATCATGCATGAACTTTATACAACTTTCTGTTTGAACCTGATAGGTTTTTTTCATCTTTCTCATCAGAATGATCAGTGTTTTACCGAAGTGTTGGCAGGCGGGGAGCAGGAATTGTGCCAACTGATGCTAACATTTCAACAACAGCAGGAAGGGAAAAAAAAGACAATAAAAGAAAGAATAGCTGGAGAGTATACTGTTTTTCTGGAATTATGTCTTTTCTCAGAGTGCTCAGTTCTCCTTGAGCTGAGGCTGCTTCCAGTCATTTCTTAATGTGTGAGCACAGCCAGGCTTGAAACTGTTTTAGGCTTCAGCTTCCAACTGCTCCATTTATCTCCAGCCTGACAAGGTAGCATGGTAACCATTGTATTAAGCCACAAGAGGAAAACTCATGAGATAAATTGTGGCTTTTCCCTCTGTTCTTTATTCTTGTTTTTCTGTAACCATGTAGAGCAGGCACTATAATGTGTTTGATGGAGTTAGTAGTTCCCAGCATACAAGGATGATGAAGTGATGTTGGTTACAGCTTGTTGTGACAAATATTTATATTAGTGCAGCTTTATCATTTGTCCCTGCAGCTCATAAAAAGCAATAATACCAATATTAATATGATGTTCATGACTTGCAATAAGCAGACTGTGGAGGGCTATGCAAAGACTGAGGATTTTACTAGTGATGCTGATTCCCTCACCAAACTAAGAATATAATCTCTGTGTGCCTTCCCCCTTGATAAAAACCTCACTGCATTTTTTCTTTTATTTGCCATGCACCCTGTTGCTTCCTGGGAATGTTCAGAGTTACATATTTTGAAATAAGATCTCTCAAAAAAAATCCCAACTTGCTTAAAAGAAGAAAGTGTTAGCTGGGGGTATTTGACAAAGACAATTCCTGCCTTATCTATTACAACAATATATCTTTATAAGTGGTCCTGAGTCACAGTGCAGCATTTCTCAGTCATTGAATTTCTGGTCTCCAGATAGATGAGGTTATTATTTTGCTTTGGTCTTGCCCTGATGTGCAATTCTGTGCTATTCCAAGTAAATCCCACCCGTTCATATTTAACTGGTGCAGACTAAAGCCTGAATTTGTTGTGGATATTGGACTGACTTTTATAATGAACTTTTTTTGTTTATACATTGAGTGGTGTATAATGACATGTAAATGTGGGCATAAACTTTACAGTTACTAAATCAGGATGTAAACAATGCTTGCTTTACCTGCCTGATCCCAAATAAAGTTAAACAAAGTTTTCTTCCTGCTGTATAAATTTGTTCAAATGTCCTGCTCTCTCTTGTTCCAGTGGGGATATTTTTATTTGTTCTTGTTTTCAGTTCCTTTCAAAATCTAAGATATTAAAGTCTGTCAGTCAAAATTTTGCATTCTAAATTGAGATTTCCATCAATACTGTAATTAGAAGCTAATCAAGTACTTACATAATAAGCAAATAGCACCTGTTAAATCAGTGTGTGCTTTACAAAAAAAAAAAGAAAAAAAGAAGAAAAAGAGTATTCTTTATGAGAACATTGTCTTATGCCAAGGGAGGTATCTTTAAAGATTTAGTCATTTATAGGAACATTCAGGAAATCTCTGTCTTCTGGGGCAGCTGCTTGATACCAAGGACAACATCAGTGCCAGATTTACTCTGTCAGATTTTATTTAAAGCTATTTGGAGCTCACCACTTATTCTCACTGATGTTTCAACAGGTTTAGCTTGAAAAAAATGGGTTGTAACATCTGAATTTTTTCATGCTCTATCTGAAAGGTTTTTCTTACAAAATCACTTTGAAAAGACATGTTTGAGCTCTAATGTTTTCTTTCAACAAGAGCTAAGTAAACCACTGGCGGAATGGAAGTGAAAAGCCAGGATGACACATTTGGATAAACAATGAAATGCAGTTCTCAGAGAGTTCCAGTGAACCAAAATGAAATCTGAATGAAAGCAAAAAGAATGGCTGCCCATGGAAGCATTAATGAAATGTACAGCATACTAAGGAATTTTACAAACAAGTAAAGTGCATAGGACAGAAAAGGTAAATAGATGTTTCTGTAAGAGAGACCTCTGAATATTACTAGACAGTTAAGCTGAAATGGATCCAAGTTCCTTCACTGATTTTCACTGCAGACAGGATCAAGACAATGTATTCTTGGCAAGCATTTCATGTGAAACTTTATTATATTAAGCATTATGTCCTGGAGATAAGACTGATTGATATGTCTAAATTATAATAAGTTATTGTCCCTGAATTTTAACTGAGAAAGGTTATGAATGGAGTCACAAGGATGCTAAAAAAGTGGGTATGAGGTGTAATTGTGAGTCATCTTTCTGGAAGAAAAACATTGAAAGGGTCAGATTGATACATAAAGTAAGACTTTGTTTATTTGTTAATTTGAGAAATTAATCAGTTAATCCATCATACCTAAGAAAGCCCGCAAGCAATGTTAGAAATAGAGTTTGGCAAACATTGCATCTCTGTGGTGGAAATGTGGAATTCACTGCTGTGACCTTTTCTAATGCCACTTCTAAAAAATCATTTCAAAAGCTGTGATGAATGTTGATTTATTTATACACATTTGGCCCAACTAAATAGTATGGAATAAAAGAAGCATACTGAGGTTTGAACCCTAATTGCCAGGGCTTATGAAGAAAAATTGTGTCATAGAGGCTGCATAATTATCCTCCCTGGGTTTGTTATATGTT
Source organism: Pycnonotus jocosus (assembly GCA_013400435.1). Taxonomy (NCBI): domain Eukaryota; kingdom Metazoa; phylum Chordata; class Aves; order Passeriformes; family Pycnonotidae; genus Pycnonotus; species Pycnonotus jocosus. The sequence goes on along the minus strand of VWYP01017934.1, from coordinate 167,617 downwards.
TTTGTGAAGGGCCAGGCTCTCATCACACAGTTCTGGATATATTGGGTTGCCTGTTTCAGTGATCCTGGCAGTAATTACTCAGAGACACTGCAAGACCTCCTTCCCATTAAAAATGGTGGTAATTGGTGACAAGTCAAATGACTGAAATCTCTTTGCTTTTCTGGGATCAGCAGGAAGCTGCTGGAACATGAGCAGTTTCCTCATTTTTTTTTCTGAAGCCATATCTAACACACAAGAGCTGCTTATCTGTGCACACTTACTGTCTTTTTTCCTCTTGCTACATTTCAGCTTTATGGCTTATGTCCATCTTTTCCCTAAGACTCCGACAATTTCCAGCTTCATTTTGAATATCTGCATTCAAATGCAGATTTTGTCTTTGTAGCCAAGACCAAGTTGAAGGCATCTTTGAAGAAATGCTAATAAGAGTGCTGTGGTAAGGCACTGCTTCTTAGGCATACCTTCCTTCTTAAGAGCATTTCTTTGAAATCTAGACTAAAAAAAAAATGAAACCATTTTGCTCTTATCAACATTGCTTTAATGTGCTCAGAATAAGATGCCTGCATAAACCAGAAAATTGATGGGTGATAGTGAGCTGCTCCTTTATTGTGCTGAATGTGGGTGGGTCTGCTTTAGTGCAGTCCAGAAGAGGATTTTTGAAAGAAACAACTTTATGTTCCTTTTCTTCTTCTTTATAATTTAGCTGATTAGGATCCTGCATTTACTGGAGTGGCACACCAGCCCTGAGCACGTGATAAACAATGCTAAAACCTGGTTTATCACCTGCAAGGTAGAGGTGCAGGATGCTGCACCAAAGGAGTTACTTGGCTGGGAAATGCTATCAGGGTGGCTTGAAATCCAATACATAGAAATTTCTTTTTTCAGAAAAAAGGAAAAGAGAATGCAAAACCTGTAAATGACACTCTTGGGCGAAACTGGAGAGAACCTAAAAAATTGCAGATCCTGAAAGAATCTGTCTCTTACAAGACGGAGAGGAAACTTTCCTCAGTGAGAAAAGATCAGCCAAAAAGAAAAATGTCACACACAAGACTGCTCATGAGTTACTGTGACTTGCTGCCTTTGCCAAGTTACACGAGCATACTCAGCAATTGCAAGACAGCTTTAAGATTACAGAAAACTCCTAGTAACTTTATTATTCTCTCTTGAAAGCAGGTAAAGTCCTTTTAACTGCATTTGGTATCATTTTTCATGAGGACCCAATAGAGTTAAATGAATGTATTTCTAGAGATAGCTCAGTCATCCCAAATCATTTCTGTCTGGTGTTCAAGCCCTTGATAGCATACTTGGAGTTTGAATTGAATTCTGGAGAGACACTGAGCATGCTAATTAGATTCTCTTTGTGCTCTAAGAAGGAGTAAAAGCAGAAGGGATAGTTTTTAACATTTCAGTTGAGCAATGTTTGCCGTGCACATTCCTCTTTCCTACAATATTACATGGAATTAGAGGTAGAAATTTCTAGAACTGACATGTTCACAATGCTATCTGAATTTGCTAAAGCTATATGTGGCCTTTGAATAACATGCATTCAGTACAGATTAGATTTTTTTTCAACTAAATTTTAAAAACAATATTAGCCTGAATGTCTTATTTGAATGTTAATGCGTCTGGGTGCTACACCACTGTTTTATAACACTGAAACTGCACGAGAACTTGACTGAGACAAAAGTACTGAACACATCAGCTAAACAGGGCAAAATATTTATGTTATCTGATTCTTGTTTGCACAACCATGACACTTTCTTCCAGATCAGTTTATACAAACGAGACAACAGCAGCAGCGGTCTCAGGAAGGATGATTAGGGGAGGCAAAGGGCTTTGTCTGCCTTTCTCACAGGCACTGGGGCGTGAGGGCAGGGCTGGGTGCCAGGAGGCATCCCCAAAGTCCATTGGGATCGGCGCTCTTGGGGTTTGGAGCAGCCCTGCATGATGAGGACAAACACTTCCTTCTGCAAATGTTACTGAGAGGAAAGCCAGAGAGTAAAGACCTTCCTGCATCTTCCTGCTCATGCTCCCAGTTCTGCTGCCAAGAGGAGAAATGAGGTGGAACAAAACAAATTTTCTCATTACTGATCCAAAGAAAAAATGAAATGCAGCCTACAAAAGGAACAAAAGCGGTATTTATTGTCATGCGTGCCAAAAAGCTCAACTGGCAGGGGTTGGTAACATCCTGAAGTGTCAGAAAAGCATGAAAGAAGTGCAGGGATAAAAGAGAGAGCACACTGGAACCTCTGGAACCTGCCCACACTGGCAGTGTTGGGAGTGAGGAGCTGGGGGAAGGAGGTGGCTCAGCTGAGCTGGGGCTCCCTGCAGAGCTGCCTGTCCCTTCCACACTGAGAGGGAGAGTCCAGATGATGCCTTGGGAAGGCTGACCTGGAACAGAGACTGGACAGAGCTAAGAGAATAAAGTAGGGATTTATTGAAAGGCCTTTAAAGATCCACCTTGGGCAGGACAGGAGCCTGGCCAGGGCTGCACCCAAGGTGGCCCCAAAATGGTCACAAAATGGACAATGAGTCACGAGCTTTCACTCTTTTATAAGTTTTGGTTCATTTGCATATTGGGGTTTAATTGTCCAATTATAACTTCAGGTTATGAAGTCCCATCCTTCTTGTTCCTCCCTTCAGTCCACTGTTTGTGCTTTTGGGCCTGAAAACTTGTAACCTTTGTCCTTGGTCTCCAACAGGAAAAGGATTTGTTTTGTCTCCCTAGTCCATGGAAAGAGCTGGCTAACACTTAATATGAGGCTCAGAACTGCACCCCTAGGCAGCACAGGATCTGAAAAATATGAAAGTTAAATTGTAAGGCATCATCAGGCACTTTACCACCAGCAGAAACATTATGGATCTGCAAGGAAAAAGGGATCTGACAGCTGTGAGAAGAGTTGGCAGTAGGAAGACTCGGAAAAAAAATTAAGCCCCAGATGAAAGAGAATTGAGGTCAAAACAGGAACAGATGTGCACTAAAAATAGAAGGACAAGAAAAAGATAGATGCAAAGGTCCTTGCAAGTAGACCAGAAGGGAGAGACATCTTATTAAAGGAGAAATGGAAAAGCAGTGATAATACAAAGGGAAGAAATTGCAGTACAAATTAAGAAGCCTTTTCTTTTAATTTTTCTTATTTAGCTCTAACTAAATGACCCCTTGACTCCTCAGCCTGCATTATCACTCAGAAAAGCAATGAACCTTATGTAAGGGGCACGAGTATAGATGCTACTGAGCACCTCTGCACACTTGAGATAATGACATTAAGGGAATTCATAGAGTTAAAGTACAGCCTACATTTAGTTCTAATTAGACAAAAGATAGCAGCCAAATTGCCACTAAGATTTAGATAGAGAATTCAAAAAAGTCACGGAAATTGTGGAAATATATAACTTCTGGGTTTAGTACAATTCTCTGAAATCTCCCTAATTCTCCATTTTGCTGTTTGTTCCCAGTAATTTCATATGGTCTGGGGGGCCAGACCTCAGGCACACCTGCATTTGAGCCCCCAGCAGGTACCTGTCTGACAGTTTTCATGTGGCACTTCTGGGAGAAGGAAGTTGTTTCTGGAAAAGGGACAGGGAATGAAAGTGGAGTTTCCTTCCAAGAGCAGCAGAAGGGAAGAACCGTAACCAACCCTGTCAAACTCCTTCAGCCTTTCCCTCCCACAAACACAGAAACGTGTAGCAGGAAAAATTTCAGTTCTGGACATTTCCCTTTGAGTTTCCAAGTGGAGTAAGTGCACTCACCAGTCTGGTTGTGTAACTTCCAAGTATTGGTGTGCAGTAACCAGTGACTATCAAGCAATAGTTATCTTGGCATTTCCAATGAATCCCTCAAAAACCGTCCTGTGATTCCCAAATATCTAGTTTTCTTGTTTTACTCAAATTGTTTTTTTAAAACAGACCAAATCTGATTTACTGCCCCAAGAGCATTCCTACAGTGGGACATGAGGGCAACAAACTGATCTTGGGAATAGATAGTAGTTGCTTGCTAAGGAATAGCAGTTTTAAATGGTGCTTTGCATAATGCTTTGCATAGATAAATATTCTGTAATAGCAGGAAGAGCAAATCTTCTTTCCTCTGTCTTAATGAACATTAATAAACAAAGATTTAATTTTATTGTTCCTGTCACTATCATTATTACTTTTATGCCATACTCGATTTTCTAAGAGCCAGGTGACAGTAGTCTTACACAATTTTTTTATACTCTCTTTCCATTATATTTTCATGTTTACAGCAGACTTTCTCCTGTTCTTCCCTCTAGCAGTTTTGTTATTATTCTGCCTTTAAATTCCTTCAAGTGATTTTCAGTAAGCTGGTTGTATGTTCTTTCATCAGGTACAAAGAGAACACTTGGCAGATTTTCTGCAAGTAAAAATAACATTTTGGTTTTTATGGCAGTGCTCTAAAAAAAAAAATTAAAACTATAGTACATCGATCACAATTAACAAAATTACACTGGTAATTATCTCAGCCAAATTGTTGGTCTAGATATATGTTCTTCACTTTACATGGGAAGGTTTTCCTTATTAATTTCTCTTTATTTGTGGCAATTCATTAGCAGCCATTCCATAAGCAGTCTTATCCATTTCATGGATCTCATTTCAAGGGGAGGGGTAGACCACAGAAAAGGCTATTTATGACTTATCTCTGTCCTCCTGCCTCAATTTCTAATCTCCTTTTTATTTGTCTCCAAGCCCACATGTCATTTCCTCTGTATGAATGATCCCATAGCTTCTTTTAGCTGCTATTGTATTGTTTATATGGAAAAATATATGTGGGTGTAAATATAGGCAGTCCTCAAAAGTAGCAAGTGTAAAAATTTGGGTTCTTGGGGGTTTTTCCAGTTTTTTTATTTCCTGTAAGACACCAAACCACTCCATGAACAACACAATGATCACAGAGAGGGAAGGCAGGAGATAACACATAAATTTGAGACTAGTAAAGACAGGATGTATGAGAAGGGAACACAGGCGACCTTGACCTGATAAGTAACAGCTGTGTTAATTACCCAATACAGCCTCACCCCTGATGAGTCACAGCTGTATCCAATAGAGATAAGGGTGATAAAAGGGAGTGGGTTAGCTGGGGAGGGGCATCATGAAGGAGGAGGAACCTTAAGGAAAAGGGAATCTTGAGGATCATGAAGAAGGATCCTGAGGAGAGAGAATCACTGCTGAGAGGTCAGTCTGGGGCTGCAGTCAGAGCCTGTTGTTGGAAGCTGTAGTCCCAGTCTGGCTGGGTAAAAGCCTGCAGCCACAGTGTGCACACTGATCCCTGCAGTCACAGTCTGGCTGGGTAAAAGCCTGCAGTCACAGTCTGCACACTGATCCCTGCAGCCACAGTCTGCACACTGATCCCTGCAGCCACAGTCTGCACACTGATCCCTGCAGTCACAGTCTGCACACTGATCCCTGCAGTCACAGTCTGCACACTGATCCCTGCAGTCACAGTCTAGCTGGGTAAAAGCCTGCAGTCACAGTCTGCACATTGATCCCTGCAGTCAGAGTTCAGCAGGGAATAACCAGCAGTCAGAGGCTGCAAGGGAAACCTCCAGCAGGAGCTGCTGCAGCCAGAGTCAGTGAATGGTTGGAGTCAGGATGGCTGAGCTGTAAAGAGGAATAAACCAGGGCCCTTTTCATGCTGTGATAAACAAGGAGTCTGTGTCTGGGCTCATTTCTACCCTCTAACAAGAGGGCTGCTGCATCAGTAGGGTGAAGACAATTAGCTTCCAGAAAAGGGCAAGATGTAAGAAGCACAGCCTTGATGCTTCCCACTTCTGCTTTGCAAGGCAACGTGGTAGAGGACAAACAAATATTAGGTGTGGTTTTGGGCAGAGGAGGGTGGGATGAAGCTGGTAAGGAGGGGCAGAGAGCAGAGCCTGGCTTTCCTTCAGCAGGTTGGGAGACAGAAAAGATGATAATAGTACCAAGGAGGAAAAATGAAACTATGACAAGTTTTCAGTAACAGCAGAATAAATGTCTTTTCTCAGGAGTTGTCCAAAATTATGTTAAACATGGATAAGGAAGACTTAAAAGTAAATAACTCTGGTAAAGCACTTATGTGCAGGAGAGGGAGGGGACCAAGAAATGAGTCCTGGTGTCAAAAGGATGCTGAGGGTCATGACAGAGCATGACAATATATATGTATTTGTATGTACCCTAAAATTCCTGTATTTGCTCCTTGATCAAATATGCAAAGGTAATAAGATAAACACACCCCCACAGAGTTGAAGGCTGCATTATGGTCCCATTACTAATTCACAAAATTGACTGTTTGCAAGCATTTTACTGACAGGACTTTCCATAATCATGTTTGTGGCTTATTAGTCTGGGACTTCTTATTTAGTTAGAGGAAAGTCATTGACTTAGGGCTCTTGCTGCCTCTGTTCCCTCACCAATTATTCTATCCTAGTTAAACAAATTTCTGAAAGATCTACTGAGTTAGTAATTTTAAAAACTGAGTCAAGATGTCTGAAGCTGTTCTTTAAGCTTGTAATTCACAGTTAGGTATGTTAAGTAAGCCTGTGATGGAGCTAAGTTTTGATATTTAATCTGCCACCAGTGCAGTCCAAGTCTCTCAGCCACTTTTGGGAGCCACCTTTCAGGATCTGTCCAGTCCTGTTTGGGCCACTGAGCTGGGAGCATTTTCTGTTTGCTGCTTACACCCAGCTGCAGGAGCAACAGCAATCTTTAATTTTTTTTACACCTTTTCAGCATAGCTCTGAGTGGACTGAAGGGGAAGTGTGATCCCACTTCCAGAGAAGCAGAGCATTGGATTGAATTTTGTATCAAGCACCACAAAGCCACCTGCCTCAGGGCTGGTAAACAGCCTGGGACTCAGGTGACCTCCTCTTCAAGACAGAAGCAAAACCTACTGCTTGGAAAGAAACATCTGCTGAATTGGCTTAACTCTTTCCTATTCCCTGAGTTCTGGGTCCTAAACTCTGTGATGTAAATGACCTAATGCTGGGGCAACCTCAGTGCACAGCCCAAACTGCCTCAGGGAAGGATTGTATCTAGAATTATTTATATTTTTGTTGTTGTTGTTCACTTGGGCTGTAATTAATATTTTCAATATATCTAGCCAGTGTAGTTCCTCATGTGGAGAGTGTTTGTGCTTACCCATTCCTTAAAAAAAAAGTTTCAGCTTTTGGAGAAAGGTCACTGCTGCAGATTCCTTGTGTAAGTCTTAATCAGTTTTTTTTGGTAGTGGATTCATCCTGCATGCACTCTGACAGCAGCCTCTGTAGAGCTCTATGTACTTCATTTGTAGTGAGTGTTAGGAGAAAATTTCAATGGATTTAAGTGGAAGTTTTCAATGGATTTCAGTAACAACTGAAGTGTAAGGAAAGGGAGTTTTTTAAAACTGTCATGCCATACATAGGGCCCAAAGCTTCTATGGCAACTGTGAGCAGAGAATATCTTGGTGATAAAACTCAAGAGAGAGTTAATTTATAGAGAAGCATCAGAGATTGATAGTTCACACAATATATTGCTATAACTGTTTTCACAGATGTATTTGTAGTTTTTGGGCATCTGCCTTTGTCATCCATCCACTGTGCAAGTTTTCATTAAAAATTCTTTGCAAATTAAATTTTGTTTATTTATGGGTGGAGTCCTGGACTTGTTCTCAGTTGTTGATTTCTTTGTTAATGTGTTAACTGCAGAGAAAAGGCCTTTCCATTTGCCTACCTGCAATCTGCATGCACTGTCACATCTTTAATGTCTATATTCCCTTGCACTAAATAAAACTATCCTTGACACTGAGCAATATGATTTTTTTCCTAGATTATGGCCCTGATTTCACTGAGCTATAGTCCTTGTTGGTTTGGCTAACTCAACATCTAACAAGAAATTTGTGAATGTTTCTGTTAATAAGAAGCAGATAGGCCCAGGTTTGCTCAGATCTTTAGCTGAGAGAAGAGAAATGATGAGCAAAATGCATTCTTAATTCTTCAATCAGAAGATTGGACTCCGAGCTCCCCAGGGAAGCAGAGTCACTGAGTGAAGCTGTCAGATGTTTACAGCTCAGCTTTTGAGAGCAGAGGCATATATAATTGAAATTATGTTTCAAGGGGATCTGTCAAAGTATTTTTGGCATATGGAATAACATTCACTTAGTGAACAATTTGGAACCACTGTCTCTTTTGTGCCATTAAACATCCAGATGTTCCACATGTTTATGTTCTTATTTGCAAGGCAGAGAAACATCATTGCCACTGCAGAATAAGGCATGGAAATTAGGTAGATATTTGCTGCCTGTGTGCTGATTTTTTTGCTGCCTGTTTGGGGTGAAATGGCAATGCAAATATTTGCAAGGGAGATACACTTTCTATAATTTTAAAAAAAAATTCTATATTAAGTTCTCATAATGATCTGGTTTGCTGCAAAATTTTATTTCCATATAGGAAGAATAATGGTGTGTGTAAAGCACACGGAAATGACACAAAACGCTACAACATGTGACTCATAATTAAATGACAACTCTGTTATTAGGGTGATGGATATCTGAGGAAACTGAAATAAAACAGCAAATGCCACTGATGGGCCCAGATCCAACTGGAATTAAGCCAAGACAGCAGTGCTGGGAAGTGGTGCATCATCAGCTGGGAGATGATGGCTATTTGAGAAACGAGTTTTGCATCCTCAAATTCCTAACTCATCTCCACAGCTTTACAACTGATGCCCGGGGCAGCCTTTCAGAGTGTTTAAAAATTCTGGTGATGCACTATCCTCCGCCTTATAAAAGTCATCCTGTTTCTGAAAAGTTAAGATGGAAAAACTGAATTGCATGAGGAAAACATAAAATCCCCAGCTCAGCTGGCCATCCTCTGGGAATGGTGTTAGTGGCAGAGGAACAATGAGAATAAAACTTTAGGACTGGCAGGTCCCCATTTTTCACATGCAAAAAAAAAAGTTATAATTAATTATAATGCAAGATGATATATTATAGTATATAATAACATTATATAATGCAACATAATATGATGTAATAGCTGCTGAATGTATTTTATATTTAGGTCTAGAAATATCAGTAACTTGGATCTGTAGAGTGAGGAGTTTCTGGAGTCAGAATTCTGTCTCTGTTTTTTCCAAAGCTCAGTGGAGCACAGGGCTTAGAGGGTTTTGGCACACAGATGGCAACAGAAGGTTTGATGCAAGGGAGTTTTAAATACATGGAATAAATACAGCTGAGGTAATCTAACAGTGAAGTAGGAGGCCCTAATTCCATATCTGTTGTTCTCATCTCACCTGAAGAATCCCTTCACTGCACAGTTCCTACCATAACAAATAACCTGACTTTTGATATCCTTATAGAGGTTGTGACCTAAAAGTAGCAAAGCTGTTTTCCTGTTTCTGTTTTCACAGCCCATAGAATCTTCCAAACCCCCAAATTTTGAACAACAACAATACCTTAAATGCCTCAAGTCCCAATAAACTGCCCCATCAGAGGTATTCTCATATTTAAGAGTCTTCCTGGTAGAAATTTGCACCTTAATTGAGAGATGAATTTCTCTCACAACAGCCTTCAGATGTTGGACATTCTTAGGGCTTTTTTTGCCCAGCTTGGATAAGCTGTGTTTTTGGACTTTGTTGCATGTCCAGAGAGCCACTATCTGCACCATGCAGAAATATCAAACTGCTCCTAGCTCCAAGGAAACTGCTCCATTTGTCAGGATGTACAAAGCACTGAAGGAGATTTCCATCAGTCTCCAGCTACAAAGCTGCTCCCTTCCCTGGAATTGTTTGGGAGCCTGAGGATGCCTCCAGAGGCTTTGTCCTCGGGCACCTGCTGGGAACAGGCATGCCAGTGCTTTCAGAAAGACAGGAATCTGCTCTGCCAGGAAAATTTCGAGGGATTTGCATCCTGGCATGGCCCCAAATGTGCCCAAACACACTCCTTGCATGAGGAAAAGGGCTGCTGCCATCCTGTCTCTGTTGGTGGTAAGGACTTGCAGTTTCCACTTTCTCCTCAGGTCTAATTTTTCAGGATCTTGCTTGTCTCAGAGGGGACAGAGTCTCTCTGGGGCCAGGGCTGTCCAGCCAAGAGCAGGCAGGTGGATGAGTCTGTTTCTGCAGGGCGGTGACTCCAGGGCTTGGCACAAAACCCTGCCAGAGAGGAAAGCAGGTCTGTGCTGCTGCTGGATCTCAGCCACTCCTGAGATGCTCCAGGAAGGAGCCAGGATGTTGCTGGGACTGCAGCTGGCCACAGTAATTTTGAACAGTTGACAACTGGAAACAGCCCAGAGTAGCTCCTCCTCCTTCTCCTTTAATTTTCTGGTCAAAGCAATTCAGCACAGTTGTATTTGATCTGAATTTTTTTAGAGGATTAGGACAATCAAACCAGCATATCCAGTATTATCAATTTAAGAAGATGATTGTTAGTTTGAGAAATAAATGAGTTTTCTAAGTGAAATCCTCCTCTTCAAAGGAAAATGTCAATGTCAATCCCTGTAGTCCTCGTGCATTTAGAAAGAACAATGCTAATGGGAAAATAGTGTTTTGTTACTTGTTATTACTGAGCAGATGTAGTAGAGAAATCTGACTAATGCTTTAGTTTGTGTTAGTTGTATGAAACCAAGCCCTAAGACAAAGAGCAAACTTTCTAGTCCTTACTGATTCAATTTCATCACCAAGCAGTGATGAAAATTCACCCAGTGAATTTTTTTCTGCCTGACAAATAGGGGCAATGCATCCTGTCAGAACCGAGCTTCAAGCTGATCTCAGCTTAAGACAGTTTGGTAAGGAAAAGTATTTCAGGTGCTGCTTTTCTTTCATGCCAGTGATTACTTAGGGCAGCAGCTTGGATTTCAGGTTTGAATCACCTAAGTGAAAGTGCAAGACTTTTAAATATATATATAAAAACAGAAAATAATATAAGGAATATTTTTAGATTATTCAGATACAGTACTGGGCCCATCTAAGGTGTATTAGAAGTTGCACAAAATGAAAGCTACTCATTTTGCTCTGTGCTGGAATATTTTTTACCAAGTTTCTGCAGAAGAGTTTTACTGTAGCCAGTTATTCCAGGAATTCAGAAATGCTCAGCTATTTCGTGCTCAAGTGGTTCCTGCAGCAGCAGGGAGATTTTTATAAATACATGGTGGGGCAGATATTGTAGTGATATCTGCCCAGTGAAAATGGATTCCCTGTTTGGCTCCCCATCTCTGCTGCTTGAGATAATCACAGGGAAAGTGAGTGGTCATGAAATGCCATTAAGTCTGGTGCTGCCACACTCTGGGGATCTTTATCTCCTGCTACTTTTTTTTTCTTTTTTTTTTTTAACTCTATAAACTCAGAATAAAATCAGGAGTACACTGTCTACAACAGTTTGGAAATGGTCTGTCTTTCTCACTTGCTCTCGTGCTTGATAAAGAAATATGGTAGTGGTCCCTGGCAGATTCTGCTGCCAGAATAATGATGTGATACAGCCTGTCTGGTTGTGCTTAAGTACTGATAAATAAACATATCCATTTTGTTCCCTCTACTCCCCCCTCCCTGCTATGAGGTTCAGGATTCAGGGCACTCACATGTCCAGCTTTATATATGATGTGTCTATAAAAGTTGCCATAAAGTTATACAAAAGCAAATGCAGAAAAACTAAGACTCCTCTCAGTATTATTCTCTTTTTTCTCTCTTTTCTGGGCACCTACAAAAGATGAAGACCTCTTTGAGATGCTCTTGCTGCAAGTCAGATTTTCATTCCTCCTCTTCTTCCATGCCTTCCATTTGCCCTTTTTTTTTTTTTTTTTTTTTTCCTCTTTCTCTCTTTTGAAAAGATGGGAGAAGTAAAAGCTCCTTTGGAGAGTTTAAAATACTTGGGGTGATAAAACAGAAAAAATTGAAACAGGAAAATCTTCCTTAGTCTTTTAGTAACTGGGAACAAAAAAAAAAGAACAACACAACTCCTGTTCCAAACTTTTGCCATGTCACTGGCAAGGCATCTCTCCAAACCTCCAACACAGGTCTGCATGTCAGAGAACACTTTAGGGATTGGAAAGATGGACACTGCAGACTGGGACATGTGGATTTTGGTCTGATTGTCATCTCTTTGTTGCTTCCAAGTTACTTTTAAAAAGATACTTGTTTAGAAGTTGTCTTAAAGCACATTAATGAAGGTAGTAAAAAGCCTTACTTCTGGAGAAGATGAATTATTTGAACACATTTCAAATAAATTTGGGTCAGATGACAGTCTCATTGGTAGCTCTTTACACCATATAAATAAAACTTGGGATATTTTTGGCTTAAGAGCTGACATGCTTTGATTAGTAAGTAGTGGGTGGGTCACCTCCTTAACTCCACAGGACAATAAAAAGTTATGACTCAAACCTGACTACCCTGACACATAGAACTTCCCTTGCTTACTGCTTTTGTGTGCTGATTTGAGCACCACATTTTACAATTCCATCTTTCTGCCTCGATATTGCCACCATCAATATTCTGCTTGATCCCTTGATCCTCAGATTCTTAATGAGCAAATAATATTCTTGCTTAAATAATGGAGTTGCTTAAAATACACATAAAGGTGGGTTTGTGATGAGGTTTCAAACAAACAATTTGGGTCTGAGGAGAAGGGATGTATTGCAACCTGCTCACAGGGCCACACTCTCTAAAAACTGAATAAAACTTTCAGGACTAGATCACAAGTTGAAAGGCTCAGTAATGCTGGCAAAAAAAAAAATCTATTTTTGTTTATGTCAGTGACAACCAGAAAATGTGTTTGGCCTCTAAAACAGATATAAGCTTCTTGAATCACAGAAATAGCATTTGATGAGACGAGGACAGAAATAAAGAAGATAAGGTCAAGAAGGATTGTACTTTATTCTTACAAAGTGAAGTAATTTAATTGTTTTAATTTACAAAAAGATGCAAACAATAGTTAGTTCATTCAGATAATGAAATTAAACTCCTAATGAAAATGTTGATCGTATTTGCTGAACAAGTTTAACATTTTCCTAGGAAAAATGACGGGAATTTCCAAATGTTTCTTTAAATGTATTTTTGATAGGTCTATTTTCCCTAGTTTGGGTAATATTTTATTGTTA
>VWYP01017934.1:124304-150130 GCA_013400435.1 Pycnonotus jocosus | reverse complement strand
TTTTTTTTTTTTCCCCTAACCACACATTTCTTTCTCTCACAACTCTGATTTCTCTGGGCCACAATCACCCCTTCCCCACAACTTGTAGCCACCTCTGCAGTTAAATCATTAAGCACTCTTCTGAGAAAACAAGAGAGAGGGACATAATCACAACATTAAATGATGTTTTGCTTCTGTAATTCTTTTATAAAAACGTCTGATTTGAGCCTTACATGAATTTGTTTGGTACTTCTAAATATTAAGAGTGAAGTCCTGTCCATTAACAGCCTGCACTGTGACCATGCCCCCCTCTCTTGTGCCATGAAATGTGATATTTCTGTGTTCCCTCAGCCTGTTTAGATGACATATGTACTCCCAGAAATGAATTTATCCTTTTACTGATTCCAGGCATGGTGTGGGTATAAAACAGGCAAAACTGTTGGAACTTACTGTTGAAGAAAACCACATTTTATCAAGAAAATATAGGGAAAGTTGAGGACCAAGGCTGAAGTTCTCACTAATTCATCATATCTCCTTTTCAGGGTTAAGCCCATGGGTGTCTATAAATATTTCTAATTGTTACTGGGAGGAAATAAGGTTACTGAAGTTGGTCAGAGCCCTTGAGCTCCTGGGTCCCAGCTCAGCTGGGCAGCTCTCAGGAACTGCAGCTCTTCACAGGCTGGGTTAAAATGAGTTGCTGATGTCAACTTGTTTTTAAATAGTCCAGCATGCACGATGCAAATCTCATTATCTCTTCTGTTCTGCTTCCTGGGACTACAAAGACTCCCCTGGCACTGGGGATTGAGTTATTTCTTTGCTCTGAATGGTGCTGCCAGGTCTGGGCTGGTGATGTACTGGGTGTTAGAGAAATGATGTCACCTTTTCATGTTCTCCAGCTTGTTGATGGCTTTTTTATCTCTTTATTGTTGTCTGATAGCCATCCACTGGCAGAACTTTAGTGAGAAATAGAGATGTGTTATTCCTCCAGTTAAATTGATAGCTCAGGGCTATTTAGGGGTTTTTTTGTAAGTTGTTTTTTGGTGATTTTCGTAGGATTGTGTGTGTGTGTGTGTACGAGCTGGGTTTTTTTTGGTTGTTTTTTAAGGTTGGTTTGTTTTTGTGGGTTTTTTTGGTTTTTTGTTTGTTTGTTTGTTTGTTTTGTCCACATGCATCAGTACTTCATTGTTAAGGAGAAGTTACTGATTTAATATGGGATAGTAGTAAAAATATCAAAGGAACCAACCTAAGCTCCCCCTCCCCACAGATTGCACAAATTTCTGAGCTTTCATGGTTTCTTTTAATCGACAGAATGATCTTTACTTGTGTCAGAGGCATAGTTCTCAACATGGATATTTTCTAGAGGAAGATTATGAAGTGAGAGCAGAGCCCACAACAGCTGATACCAAGCATGAGTGGTCAGTTGCTAAAACTAATTTTCCTTTGACAACCAAACACCTTCTCAGCTTTTCTGGAATGAAAGAATGAAGGAACTTTGGGGAACCTATAGAAAGAATGGCTGATTACTGGGGAGAAAACAGTTTTAGAGTAAAAACATGCCTGAACTATTGGTACTCCATAATCATTATGTTGTGCAATAGCCTAAAAGCTGCCATCTGGCACAGAGAATAATGAATTCAAATGATAAATTCATAGCAAGGAAATTTATTAGCATCACTCTGGTGAAATGGCTGGATGTGGCTTCCCATTTGCCATGGATTTTTTATTTAATTATCTACTCTCTAGTAGCAGTGATAAAAGGAAAACAAACTAAGAGGAGTTTTAAGAGGACTTTAGTAATATTTGTAATTTCTCAAAAGAAGTCTGCTGAGAGTGCTAAAATATTTTGGGCAGCACACTCAAGGCAGCTGTCTAGATTTTCTTTTAGGATTTCCCATCCCTGAGGGACACCTACACCACGTCTGTGCTCAGCCCCTCACAGTTGTCAGCAGATTTTCACCCCCATAGGGCATTCTCCAAAGGATGGATGCAGGATGAGAATTTCTTTGGGTAGGCACAAGAGGGATTCAAATAACATTCCATTACGTGGAGATTTGCAATCTGACTTGGTCTTTAATCATATGTTGACTTGATCATCTCCACTTTATTTATAAACATTTAAATCTGCAGGACAGGCTGGCCTCCAAACACTGGAAACTGAATATGAATTTCACATATTTATATACATTTTTCCTCTGGTGTTGCAGCTGTGCTCCGGTTTGGAAGTGCTTTTTCATGTTATTCTGGATCAGTACAGAATTTTGCTTTATAGCTCTGATTTTGAAATCTAAGGCTTTTCTGAGTGATAAATATTGGATACTCATTCACATTAAAGTTCAAGCAGGGTTTAATAGGGAGTAATAACAGAAATTATTTTCAAGTAGTATGGAGAATTCCAAATATTTTATTGACCTGAGCTCTGATAAATTCAATTCCAGTTTCATTTCAATGAGTTTTCTGGCCCATTGGATCTATAATTTGTTAGGCATGATTAATACTCTTCTACTTATAATTTTTATATGAGACCAAATATATATTAAATAGAACTAAAAATTCATGATTAACTGCACTAAAATGTCACCTCAAACCCTCTGATTATAAAACAAAGCCTGTATCTTTTGTTGTTAAATTTCTATGAACAGAAACAGCTGTCCTGGGGTGCCTACAATTTATATCTTATTCTCCAAATGACAAATTTCTGTTTAAGTTAGTTTGCTAGAAATATTTGATCTTTCAGGGTTTTTTCAGTGTAAATAAATTCAGATAAAAGCCAGCTGACACTGGCCATTCTTGGATCTTCTGGAACTCATTCTAGTAAGAACCACTGCAGGTTTGAAGCTGCTAAAAAAAACCCACATAAATTTTTCTGTGCAAATCTCTGCCTGTAGCTGGAGCAACAGTTAATTCTGATTAAAGATAATTAAAGAAAGAGTTACACTTGATTGATTTTTCCATCTGGTTTGTATGTTTGGGCAGACTGAGGACCAGAGGAACAAAGCTCATTCACAGCTCTTCAATATATTGAAAATATTCTCAAATTGCACACCAAATTAAACCAGACTGTTGGTGAATGTTCCTCCATGCATTGCTCCTGAGATCAAATGAAAATCTCTTTGTAGTGGCAGAGAAGAACAAAGATGCCTTGTTGTAACTGTACTGTGAATAATAATAATAATAATAATGACAATGATAATCAGGCTACTTGTGCTCTGTGTCCATCCTGCCTATCCCTGTGGTGTGGGAATAAGGCATTCAGAAGAATTATTAGAATTATTTTCAGTCACAAACAAGGCAAAATGTTGTCTTCAAAAGAATGGAAAGAGATGTTTTTTAGTGGAAATGTTTTGCATGTGAAATGCAAATCCTAGAGGAGGCTGACAGAAACATATTCTAGTTAACATTTGATAATAACTGTAAATGAAATATTTAATTATGAGCATAAGACAACAGCTATGTCTGTAACCTTTTTGCAGCTGGGTTGATATCACTTTTCCTGTCTTTGACAAGAAAATTAATTGTGCTGCTCAAGTGTGAATTTAAAGCAGTTGGGTGTCCTTTGTTTTTCAGCAGCAGTAGTTTATATTCAACTGCTGAACACAACTGGATGAGGTTTGCTGCAATTCTGAGCAAGGCTTTCCATTATTTCTTCCTGTATCCCAAGGTTTCTGGTTCCTGGTGACTTTGGTGTCCCCCAGGACCCCTGGGAATCTTTGCTGTAAAAGTGCTTTCCAGCCAGTCAGCCCACACACGCTACCCTGGTGTGCATGGGGTTGTTCCTCCCAGGGTGCAGGACTTTGTATCTCTATTTATTTGAGCTTTACAAAGCCCATTTCTCCAGCCTGTGCTTCCCACCCACGTGCTGTCCCTCCCTGTCCTTCCCCAGCCACTCCTGTGCCTCTCAGGATTGCATTTTCCAAGCACAGAATATTCTTTTTCCAAGCATGTAATATTCTTGGAGCACAAAAGGCTTCTAAAGGATGGAAAAGGATTACTCTTACCTTTGAGAAACTGGCTGTGATGGGTAAGAAAAGCATCTAAATGTCTTTATGAATACTGCTGCAGTTTGAACAAGGTAATGTCCTGATGTGAGCTCTATAGCTCAGTTTCAGAATTAACTGTCAGCTACATCTCCCTTCACTAAAATGTCATTGTTTTGGTCTTGACTGCCTCATTTTTCATAATGTCTTAGGCTTTGTACCTCAAAAAATTTCATAATGTCTTGGGTTTTGTACCTCAAAACCCAAAAAGCTGTTAAAGATATGATTATTTCTACAGAAAATCAGTCATCAGTCTGAAAGTACAAGTGAAAGACTTTGATTTCCTTGTTGAAGATTTTTTTAAAAATTATGTTTTTAATTGTCCCACTTTCACCTCACACTCTCCAGAGCATGAAAAAGAGGCTGTTCTGTTTTATTGCTCATTTCACAAGGAAAGACATTTAAAACAAACAGGGTTGCAGTTTATAAATGTCATCTTTAGCTCTCAAGAAGAGAGGGGCTGTTCACACATGAGAACAATTTACATTTAGGAGAGAACTATTTCAAAAAGACTCGTGTCCTCCTCCAGTACAAGAAGGGAGGGCGCTTTCAGAAGTAATGCTGTGGAAAAAATAGTTTTGGGGTTTTTTTTGGATGTGCATCACAGATGTATTGAGTGGCTGATTTGAAGACGTGTCCATTAAAAGTTTTTCACCTGTGTTGCGTGGTGTGGAGCACATGGAAGCTTTGTGTTCTCCCAGAGTGTCATTATGTGAGGCAAAAAGTGATCCTCGACCCTTCTGCTCCCTGCAGCTGGAATATACTCAATTGATCAGTACAACTGAAAAAAAAAAGTAAAAAAAAAAAAAAAAGGGCCATCAAAATCCCCAAGGCCCAATTACTCCACCTCTGCAGTGTCTCTGAGGTGAGCTAATGGAAGCTGTTACTGACAAAGAGCTGAGAAATGAGCAATAACTCCAGGCAAAAGCTGCCAAACCCGGTCACTTCTTGGGGTTGCTAAAGGAGCTCTGGCATCCTCAGAGTGGAAAGAGCCTTGTAGGGGCTGAGGAGACTGTAGCAACCCCTGGATTTCAGCAAATAGCATAACTCCACCTGCAGAACCAAGGGAATAAAGGGGAAACCTCTCACACCAGCCAGCTTTTCTGCAACAGCTTGAAAAATTTTTTGTCATTACTTCGATTTATAAATATTTTTCAGGGTGCTGTCTGTAAGTGGTGTCTCAGTCCATATGGATGCACAGCATCTTCCTTAGGGTTTTTTTTGTTTTTTTCATTGTTGGAAAGCAGCCTTAGCTCATTGGGGTGTTCCTGGAATGCTGTAACAAACAATAAGGGATTGTAATGGAGCAGTCTAATATAATGTAACGACATAATAAACACTATAAAAATCAGCATTATGGCTAAGTGACTGCTGCACTTAAACCCAGCAATAACTGAAATCTAGGGTCACTGGCAATTCTGGAGAAAAATGCCTTTAAATGAAGCAGTGACTCAAAATAACCTTTAAACAATCCCTATAAAACCTAACTTGGGTTGAGTGCAATTCAAATCAACCTCAAAAACTTCCTCCTCTTGCAGTGTTTGGTTACAGTTTTGAGTGTTCAGGCAAAGAACATTCCACACAGAGAGAAGAATAAATGTGGTGGAAAGGACTTGGGGGGATGTTTGCAGTCTCTGAGTCTTTGACCTACCAGGGCTCAATGTCCCTGAGCTGTGTTATGGTCAGAGGGATTATGCAAAGTCACAGGAGCTGCCAACAAGGCAGATATTTTCTAATTCAGCATATGGCTGATGGTTTATTTTTTCCGCTCCTTTGGTTTTCTTATTATGTTTGTTTTTTCTATTTTTTTTTTTTAATTGGGAGGTTTATTTTGTTTATATGTATGGCTTATCACTAATGCATTTTAATCTTTACTGCATCATCTGGGAAAAATAGGATATGAAAAGCTATGTAAATCTGTTTATAAACATGTTACTGAGCACAGCTCTTTGCCAAGGGGGAAGCATCCAAGATGTTTTAATTGACAACCCAGTTCAAGCACACACATCTCATTTGTGGATATCTCCAGTATGAGCAGCACTGCCATTTATCCTCAGGCCTCCACTGAATCCGTTTGCAGCATTTTAAATTGGGACACACATGGATGGAAGGTGAAGTGGGCTGAGCAGGGAAAGTGTGTTCATAAGCAGAGTGCACAGCAATAATCAATGTTCATTTTCATGAGCGAGGTACAACCTCATCAGTCACAGGACAGAACAAAGAGGAGGTTGTGTTGTGTTACTCAGGGAATGGCCAGCTGTGAAAAAAAAAAAAATCAGTGGATTTTAAAAAGATCAGAATAAAGAAGTACCAAGTTGAAGAGTTCAGCTTTTTTTTTTTTTCTCACACTAAAAGAGTTGACAGCTTTTTACCTTTCTTCAGAGAGCAGAATGATTTTGAGTCAAATGAGGGAATTGAATATTTAAAAACTGTCAACAAAGCACATCGTTAAGAGTGCACACATTTGTTAGGATCTATGAATGTAACTCATTTCCTATTCCACATTCAACCTGATTTTTTTCTTTTGAGGCAATTTTGCATTTAAATGTGATAAATCGTGGTGTCTGGGCTGACAGGGTAAACCAATTTGATTTGTTCATGGCAGTAAGAAATTTTCCAATATGAAAATTGTGAAATACTGTTTTTACTGTAAGATTTTTACTCTTAAGAAATCTGTGTTCCCAGCTGCAGAGTTCACACAGCTTTTTATTTAGCTAGTTCATTCTCTAAGGGACAGATTTTCAGGTAGGCTTCCATATGCATACATATAACCTGACCATACAAATAACATTATTTACATGTATATAAACTCCCCATTACTGCAACTTATCAAGAAAATTGACTCTGTGGGGTTGAGTACTGAAAGTATTATTTTTCATCAGCAGAAGGCAGTATGTTTTTTCTATCTTTTTTTTCTTTTTCTTTTTTTTTTTTTTTTTGCAAATAGGGGTTATTCAAAAACCCCAGTCAGAAATGTGCTTGGCATCACTTGGATATAGACACACGAAATTTGGCTGGGGACTTGGTTGGCAAGGTTCACTCTCCATGTAAGGCAGAGCCACATGCTTCCCAAAAACCCCCCAGAGCTTCCAAAGCAATGCCACCCCCACATGTTCTCCTTGTGCATCACTCTAATGATGTGTCTCCACACTATTTAGATGCACAAAGAGACAGAAATGGAGCTTGCTTTTCAGTCATGCATAATCTAGATAATCATCCTGCCTCCCACATCTCTTTTGCATGCTATTTAAATGAGACTATTGCCTACTTTTTAGTCAATTTTAAGCCAAAATATCTGGTGGCTTAATAACAGCTGTTTCTCTTTAAAAGGCACTTAGAAATCCTGTTTTGGGTGCTAATTTGCTTAAGGATGGAGCCAAACTACATTTTCTGTTTAATAAGAGCTCTTTTTGCATTTTAATCTCCTCATCAACAGTAATGGGCTATGGATATATAGAGGCAGGGTAGTGCTTTTTAAGAGAGGGCATTCCTAAGTACTCATACATGATTTTGTAAAGTGTGTGGAGCATTTTTGAGATGCTCCTCCAGCATCTCAGGTATTTTAGCTCACCCTGACTCACTGTGACATCCACGGGACACTGGAATAGTGACTGAACTCAGAGTGGCCTGAAGTAAGCAGGCACCCACACCAATGTTCAGCAGCACAATATTTGAATTTCCAGTGAGCTGGAACATTCACGCCACTTCTGTGGGGCTGGTTTGTGTTGGGGCTTTTTTTTTTTGTTTGCATGTTTGTTTTCCAAAAAGTGAGAGACAGTAATGGCTGTCTTCAACTCCCTGAAAATTGGCCAGGGGAATGGAAAAGCCTCAAATTCAGGCAAGACTCCCAGTGCTGCAAGAAGCCCAGGATTCTGGGTGGGTGCCACAGCCAACAGGCAGCTTGGAGAGCCAGAGAATCATTTCAGCTCCGTGGCAGGGAGGCAAACCATCCTAAAATTCATGGCTTGAGTGAGGAGCTGAGTCCCCGTTAGGAGCACATGCAGTGTGTTCTTGGATTTGTCAGGCCTTTAAGTAGCAGCCATGAGCAAATTCAATGAGATCCCAAGCTCCCAAGCAGCTTGGCTAGATGGGAAACCGAGTGTGTTTCCAGCAGAAAGCTGCCCAAGTTTGGAAGGAATTCATCAAAACAAATATGTATTCTACAATCTCTTTTGATCTCAGCAAATTAGTGTTGTTTCACTGGAAAATTGTCATCCAGCTGTGGATGCAAGCCTACCTGAAAGTCTGTTCCTTAGAGAATGAACTAGTTAAATAAAAAGCTGTGTGCACTCTGCAGCTGCGATGACAGTATTAACCCTTGATTTACCCAGTGGCTTGGACATTTTTCCAAATTTCCTGTTCTGCTATGAACGCCACTTAACAAGGCATAAGAGGTTGCACCATGAAGGGATAATACATAACATATTGCCTTAATGTGGCTTTAGCATAATGCCTTAATCAAAATGCACTCCTCTTCTCTCTCCTCTCTTTCTGCTCCTGTCTCCCTCAGTGCTCATGATGCTGGGATAGGAACTTGTCAGTCCTGACAGCAGCTCGTGGTTGTGGCTTTGGATGACACCATAAAACCTTGTGTTCATTGTGCAAGTGACTCGCCCTTCCTGCCAGTCCCAGTTTCGGGTATTTAACAGCACAAGGTCTGCTTTGATGGGCTAGGCTGGCTGAAAATCCCTCTATCCACACAGGGAACTGCTGAGCAGTGACAGGAATGTGAGGGAATAAGGCATGTAGAGATGCTTCCCCTGCAGGAGCAGTGGTTTGGGCACACCCTGGGCTGCCTGCAATGACCTGAGATGGCTCCAAACCCACATGAGTTTAACCAGGGACTTAGTTAGGGACTAATTATGACCCAAAGCCAGTTTCTGGAAAGTGCAACCTGTGTGTGTGTCTCTCCTGCTGCGTGGTGGTGGCAGCCTCGTGCACAAATCCCCAAACTGGCTTCAAACTTGGTTAACTGTGGCAGCAAAGAGATGCGCACAAACTAATTTATCCTGCAGAAAGAAACCATCCCCTGCCCCTCAGCTTAAATCCTCTTGGACAATCAACAGGGACAAACAAGGGAATTAGGAAGGAACTCTGCTGCCATACCTACAAAGCCATTAATTCCTAAATGGTTTCACATATAGAAACCTCCTTTCATTTCCTCTATACCAAGTATTATTGATTTTTGCTGTTGCAGCAGTGCCTTAAAGGCCTGGCATGGGCCTCTAGGTATAGATGTGTTATATTTTTATAGGCATGCAAGACAGAGATAATCCATGCCCTAGGCAGCTATCAGGTCAAAAAGCAACAGGATGTTAAAAATATATGGGGAGAAGAGGAGATTAATGAGATAGATAAACCTGCACAGGAGACAAGAATAATACTGAAATAGGAAGATGAAGTTGCTATTTCTCTCACTCCATGTGTGAAAATTAATTAATGTTAATAACTGCAGCATTATGGGATAAAGCAGTGATTTTGGTGCTTAGGATGTGAATATTTCATTAAGAAAAGTCTCTTGTTCTTGCATCAGGTGTACAACAGGTCGCTGTAAACCCACCAAATATCATCTTGTTAATGTATCCATGCTGGTGTGTTTTCATCATGTTTTGGGATATTATTAGATCAGGCAAAACAGCAGGGATAGCATTTTTAGTGATATTGGAAGTATCTAAAACAAAAAGCAGGAAGTCACATCCTACTCTGCACTGCAGCACATACTCAAAAGTGAAGAGGCTTCCAATAGGACTGGTTGGGATGAGTGTTCACAGATGAAGGCAGTGGAATTTACTGGGGTTAATTCCAGCCAACATTAGTGTTTTGATAACCACTACATGTGGCATGTTTGTACAAGTCTCCCAGGTCAGATCCCCTCCTTCTGGAAATCCCTGCTCCAGTTGTCTTTGTTCAGCAGCAGAGAGAGATCTGCACCCTTTAAACTTCCGTTCTTAGAGCGCCGGCATATTGATTTTAATTTTTGGATCTCGTTTATTCAATGAGTGTAATTGCATATGAATGTTTCTTCTTTGTCTTCCTTTTTTCCTGCAATGTTGTCACAACTCAGTCACTTGGGAGCCCTGGGGGTGCCTGAGCCTGAGCTCCATGACAGCACAACCATAGAGGGGTCAGGGCAATTAGTGGGTTGGATCAATGGTGGCATCCTCCTGTCTTGGAGTGACATCCCAGAAAAAATGCTACCACGAGTGATAAGAGCCCATTTCTAAGCCTCAGTTATCAGCTCTGTGCCTAGTGTGAATACATCTCTGCACCTCTATTTCGTGCACAGATTATCTGTGGATTTAGGATATGCAGAAACTAGATCAGGACCTGCAGATCTGAAGTGTGTGTACACACGCTGCATCTTTATATTTTAGAGTAGGAAATCTCGATGTCCACTGATTCCGTGTGTTCATTGAATAAATATCTTCTTTTTGTTTCTTTAAAAATCATACCTTCCCCTTCTTCTGTCTCAATGCAAAGACTCATCTTCCAGTTTTCGTGCTGTTTTTCACCCTCCCATAGGAAAAGAAGGAATTTCTTATAAAAGTTCAGTTTGCAAAAAAACTTGGTGTAATAAATAAAGGCAGGCAAATACTTGAACGAAGACATTTATGCAGTGCTTATGTGAAGTATAGTAGAAAGGAAGGCAATAATTTTCTATTCATTATTGTTTGAAATGCCATCATGTGCGTGTAAACAGAGCCCTGTTTATACAAACAATTCAATAAAAGCACTCACATATGCTATAATTCCTGATGAAATTACGTGTTTATGCTATGCAGTAGATTGGCTGAATGCATGTTGGAAATTACAGCACTTTAGCTGCAGGTTAAAATGTGTTATTGAAAAGTTTATTTTATGTTTTAAGTATAAAATAACTGCACTATAACAGTAGTACTAACTTTTAAATACTATTAATGGCTAGTGCTCTGTTATTTCATTAAACAGAGATCTGCTTCTTCTAAAATAATCTCTCAAGCTGTTAGGATGGTTATTTTCTTTTTAAGGCAATGTGTTAGAAGTACCATGCTGCACAGTATTCTGCACAAGAGCAGCTGTAATTCAAGAGTCATTCCTCCATTCCCCAGACAATAAGAACTTTATGACGAGAACTTAGCCTCACAGATATGTGAGTATAATGAATAAATGACAAGTTCTTACCAGATAACAATATTATATTCTTTATTGTGCTTGGGCCCTCACTTACAAAACAGCCAAGAAATGTCAAACACTTAGATAAATAAGCTCTTAGTGAATTTTAGTTCTCTGGAGTCCTGCACACATTGATGAGAACAAGTCCTCCACCAGCTAAAATATAGCTCACCCCTGAGGCAGATGCTGCAGAAGCAATGTGTGGATGAGAAGATAAGCCTGCAGAAGGTGTTAACCAGTTCCATGCTAATTGATTAGTTGCCATTGCTGGGAAGAGATGGCCCTACAGACCCCCAGCCATCAGCTGCCTGCTAAGCTAGATGGAAATCAGTGGGGTGGATTCAACAGGGGATTATTTCAGGCATCGTGTTTAACAGTGGCTCCTGAAGTTATAATGTATTCCAGAAGAAATTGTGCTCCAAAGATGAGCAAGCAATTGATTATTTTCACTGAAGTTATTTTAAGAAAAGCTATCTCCCACTAAAATGGAAAATCTTGCCTTCCAGCATTGCAAGCTAATAAGGATCTTGGACTTCCTTCAATCACACCTTAATAACAGCAGCAAGAGCTTGTGGTGATTTTAAGAACTGGGTTTTCCAAGGCCAAATTCCATGTAAGGCATTTCAGTTTCACAGCCTGGAATAAAAGCCTGAGCTTTTTTGGAAAAACACAATAAATATTGGAGGTCCTACAAACAAGACGGGCCTTTTGCTTCTCAAGAGAGCAAAGCATCCAGGTGCTAAATGTTCAAATACAAGCAAATGTAAATTTCTGAGTGAATATAACAGTGATTCCTGTTAGATGTGTCTTCTGGGACTTTATTTGTCTTCTGTGGGATCTGGAAGTTAGACTAATAGATGGCAGCCTGTCCCACTGCAATGGGCTCTCCAACTGAGAGACTAAATACTGTTGTGCCTTTTCCCCAATCCCTTTCTTGAATGGTCCTTTTTTGACTCACAGGCATCCACAGCAATATATTTCCCAGGTAACACTTTGAAGTAAATGGATCCACTGTTTCTCTCCCTTTTAAAATTTTCTGAGACAGATGTCAGCAAAAACCTCAATACTTCTCTGAATCTTTCCCTTTTCTTCTTTTCCTCTCTAAATGAATCAAGGCAAAATCATTTTTGAAGCTCTTCAGGATAACCAGATGTGGCCTAAAAACAGGCAGAAAAGGATGTGACCTTCAAGAAACCGCCATAGTTCTTTTAACCTTGCTGGTTACAAACCTATTTCCATTTCATACATCTACCTAGATGGTTCTTTGATCTTGGAATACTATGGGTGACCATGATGAGGAACCTGACCATCTAAAAGCACAAAAGTTGCAAACACTTGTGAGCTGCTTAACACATCCATTTTATTTTGCTAGGCTTGGAGCCCAAAGTGCTCCAGGAGCTTTTCAAACATGAAGATGGATCCTGTCTTTGACTTTGTGTCATTTCTAACAAAGAATTCCAGGGCATTTTGTTGATGTGTTTGCCTTATGTAATACAACCCCATATTATGGTGTTCATCATAAATCCATGTGACTACATTTCTTAATTCACTACAATACACACAAATCTTTTTTCACCTTCAATGCATTGTTCTGGTGCAAAAATCTGTGAACATGGCCATGAAAACTTGCTGAATGTTCTTTCTTTTTTTTTTTTTTTTCCCCTAGCATGTTAATGAAATGGAATGAGAAATCATGATGTTGGAATTTATTTTTTTAATGATTACGCTTCAGATAATTACTTCATAAGTCATTTCTAGGCCCTAGAGGTTCCCGTGATGCATCAGGGCTAATGTTGTTGTTAAGATAATGGAATTAAGTGGAACGTAGGTGGTGTAGATTCTGAAATGCTGGCACTGTGCATTCAGGAAGTCTTCTGTGGGCTGCAGAGTGATGGAACTTGTAAATATCTCTGCCCTTGTTTGCCTGGGTAAGCAAACAGATGCAAATCCAAAACATGAAGAGTTTGAATTCTGTAAGAATGAATTCTGTAAGAACTCCCTGCTCAAGACTAGCAAGGGATCACAGCAGAAACTAATGCTCAACCTCTTGTCTTTAATAACAAAAGTCAGGTTCTGTCCTCAGAAATGCAGATAAATATTTATATCTGAAAGGAAAGGTTTGACCCAAAACAGAGTGGAGTACCCAGCATTTCTCTGAGGCTCGTTTCTCACTGTCAGTCCATGGCTGAAGGATGGAAGGTGCCCTTTGGAAGTGGCCAGGAAAATCTCATGACCAGATCATTGCTGTTCTGGACATGGCTGTGGAGGAGCTGCTGGGCACCTGCAGCCTGAACATCTCCCCAGGAGTGAGGAGATGTCACAGCTCAGCTCCAGCTGCAGCCACGCCTGGCTAAGGGGTAAATGGAGACTCTGGTGCATAAAGTTCTCTTGGGGTGGCCTCTCAGGAGTCACCACTTTGGGATCTCCCTGGCCCTTCCTTCAGAGTCCAGCAGAGTAGGAGGGCAAATGTTGAAAGCTGCTCCTTGGAAAAATGGTTTTGACTGATCCTAACACATTTTTCAGCAACCAAATTCAGCATTTCAGTGCTGAATAAACAAGGCTCAGATTCAAAGTCACATCAAGACCCTCATGGCAACTCTTTTGTTGTTTGCTCATTAGCCTCAAATTTCTGCTCCTTCCCTTTGTCCCCTCCTCTCCATTCTTTTGAAGATGAATGCTGTGAGGAACAGGAAAAGACTTTCAGAATGACAATAGTAGCTGGAAAAAAATAGAAAAAAAAAATAAATTACAGTCCACTATGAAGTTACCCCTGTGCTGCACTGGGGGTTTTTTTGGCAGATACACAGAATCAGAAGAAACAGTGACTACAGATTTTATTTGGCTACTTTTCAATTCTGCATACTGAGTTAAAAAAGAAAAAGTAACAAAAATGTACAATACCTTGTTCTCCATTCAGCCAGATTAACAGTGGCCAGTAGCATAGAAACTGAAAGCAATTACCTGATCTGGAACTGGTGGACAATTTTATCCTTTGTGGTCATAAAGTTTCCATGTCATGAAGGTGCATCAAATGTTTAATAGAATTACATAAATATTTTTAATGTCTGATGCTTCATGTATGTGTGAAAGAAACTATATAAAGTGCTTTCCCAGAATATTTTTTCATGAATATTTCCTAAAATCAACTCAACAGAACGTGGAGAAACCTGTACCTTCCACATTCACCAATGTATTCCTGCTTCTCACTTCCATTGCCCAGAGTGCATTTTTGCAATGGGTTGTGGTGTTCTTGTTTTTTACTGATTATAACCTCTCCCTGGAGAAATACCAGCTCACCTGTATGCTCAATATTTCCCCAGATGCAGCATAAATGTGCTCCTGCAGACAAATTGCATACATATATCAGAGGCCAAGGACTTTTTCCTAAGGGCTTAGTCCTCTAAAAAAGGACTTTCTCCTAAGATCCAATCCCCAGTCTTTAATTTAGGTGAGCATTTGATTCAGGACTTGTCTTTGCAGCTGAAATAGAAAAGCAGTAAAGCAGTCTCTCAGGCTTTTGGAAAAGAGATGGGAATAATCTTATCCTTGTGCTGTCCATGCTGGTCTTAGCAAGAATCTCCCAAGAATGCTCAGCTAGGACACGCTTCAAGGAAATGACACCCTTTATCATCACACTGAAATGTAAAACATTTGGGAAGTGTGGTGATACTTTCATCCAGCTTGTTATTGTAGGAAATTCTTTCATTAAGGAATTGTGAATTAGCTTGTTTTCCCTGCTCAGATGCTGAAGTTTCATTTGTTTGAACACTGCTTTTAAAGTAGCTGTTAAGAAAACAATAGGGCCACTCATCTAAAATAAAATAATATAATTAAAAGGTAAATCACTGCTGACACCAAAGTGTATTTAAGAGCAGCTGCAGTCAATAAGATGGTTGGATTTTAGTTCACAAAAATGAAAGGCATGCACCCACATGGGACCAATAATGCTGGGTGATTTACTGTAGATGTTCTGTTGTGCAGGACAAAGCAGGAGAAATGTGGACCTGAAAGTAGAAAAATAAACTAATAAACTAAAAATAAAAGTAAATATTTAAGGCTTTTTGTAGGTTCTTGTGGAGCCATAGAAAGCAGGGATTAAGAGAAGTCTCTGAGAAGGATTTATACAATTGGGACTGGTCAGGAAGAGAGAGGCATTCAGAGCAGTTTAGAGATCCCTGCCCCTGGAAAATGCCCAAAGAACTACATGTAAAACAGGTGGGAAGTAAAAAAAAAAATCCTAATTACTTCAGAAGTCTGATCATATAAAATGTTAAATTGAGATTCACCTGGTCATGCTTATAGCAAGTAGTACCTTCTTCAAAAAGAGTCATAACTTTTGTATAATCCAGTTATTTCAGAACTAAACTAACATTATTCATTGACAATATCTGGCCTTTCAAATGTTCTTGCATGTTGTACAGAGCAATTCTGACTCAGAGAAAGAATAATTGATAAGGTGTAGGCCTGTGAGCAATTGGGATCTTTTCTTTGAGTGAGAAANCTCAGAGAAAGAATAATTGATAAGCAATTGGGATCTTTTCAGATCTTTGAGTGAGAAGGAGATTTGCTTTCATTTCTAAAATGAGCAGAACATTTTTGAGAAATTGAAGCTGGGTGGTTAAGAGCATTAAACTGTGGCTCAGTAGAAGTGGGTTTTGTTCCCAGAGTTTTCACAAATGTTTGTCTGATGGGAGGAAAGTCTACAGGTAGAGATAACCATTAAAATTTTGGGTAATTATAAAGTTTGAACACTGACTGTGTTTAATTAATGAATCAGCTGGATGGTGGAGGAGAAAGACCATTTGAGACAGCAGGAACTGTTCATCAGCAGAGAGTTCTGGATCTAAGCTCCCAGACTTTGAAGATATTTTGTAAATTTTCCTGACCATCAGAGCAGATGTTACTGGAGACTGGATTTTTTTTCCTGACTGTAGGATTTCTTCTTAGATCATATTTTATTTTCTCTTTTATTTCATTTGCAGAGTTCATGTGAAATGTTAATGTCCTCTGTTTGGATTTTATAACAGCAAATAGCCCTGTGTGAAGTCTATTGGTGTGCAGAAAACTTTGTTTTGATGTTATGAGTGTCAAGACTGAATGGAGTGGCAAAAGGTCACTTGTCTTCTGACTGGAGTAGAGATGGATGAGGGTGAATTAATAGTTGGAAAGAATATTTTTTGAAGGCTGATTTTTTTTTTTCAAGAATAGATTATAATGCAATGAATCAAGAATGGGATGAGAGCTGCTGTCCAGCTTTTTGGATGGTATTGGGGGAAAGGAATTGTTTAAAATTGGTGAAAAAACACCAGGAACCCATCAGGAACCCATGGAGAACTCCAAGAATCCATGAAGACCACCAGAAATCCCAAAATATCCCCAAAACCCCAGCAGGAAGAAAAAAACCCATCTGTAAACACCAAAACATGACCAGGAACCCATGGAGAATCCCACTGGAAATTCATGGTAGCATCCAGGAATCCATGGAGATCCTCCAGGAACCCATGGAGAACCCCAGGAATCCACAGAGACCACCAGGACCTCAACCCAATGTGTGACCCCAAACCCTAATTCCCCCCCAGAGCCCCACCAAAGACCCAAATTCCACCCAGGTGTCCCTGAATCCCAGCCAGGTGTTCCTGACCTTCATCCTGAAGTTCTCCAGAACGTTCCTCACTCCCACATGTCCCTTCCTTAGGAAAATGTCCTTGTGTGTAAGCCAGTTCTATCCAGGGGCACATTACAGGAGATCATTTTGCTCTTCAAAGCTGTGCCTGCTCAGGGGCTGGTTTGCAGTGTGCCTTTTAGGTTGCTTTTACAGGGAGTTTGGCTTTGTGAGAAGTGTGGTTTGAGCTGTAATTTATCCTCATTTGTTTGTTGGTTTACACAAAACAAACGTGGTTAATGTGTTTCTCAGACAACTTGATTGTGCTCGTTGGATTAATCAATGCTTTAACCACAAACTGAAATTGATTGTGGGTGGTGCCATGTAGCTGCTTTGATTTTCAGAAAGTGGAGGAACGAGTCATTCAGTGTAGGAGAGAAAATTTGGTGTCCCCACCTTTACCTGTGGATTTTCTGGTGTCACTTCTTTGGGGATTTTTACATCAGAGCAGGGGCAGTGTCATTGTCAGGCTTATTCTGGCAAGGCCTGTAGTGCCATCGTGGTGCTGAGGTCAGTGCTGGAGTCTTGGCAGCCAGGCAGACAAACATTTGTCAGGGTGCTTGGAAAAAAAGACTTTCTGAACTGTAAGTGATGTGTTTTGTTCTGCCAACTTGTCTGTGGTTTGTGTGCACGATGGTGCAAACAGGGGAGCTCCAGAACTCTGTCATTTAAAAGCATTTTAATATTCTTTGAGGCAAGGTGCCATGAAAATACAAAGTGCAATTAATTGGCTCATAAGACTTGGGAGAATGTGGCAGTAATTGCATATTTAATAGACTCCCACCTTTTACTTTTACTGTGGTGCAACGACTCAGCAATTCTGTTGTGAGTGAACATTTCCATCAGTTTATTTCAGCGTGAAACAGCAGTGTCAGGAGAAGGCAAAAAGGGAAAACCCTGTGGATTTTGGGTGCTTTTTCATTGGAAACATGAATGCTGAAAACATTCATTCTGATTAGCCATAGGGTGATGTGTTCCTAAAGCCACCCCAGTGGACAGAATCCAAGCACTGGCTTGGTAATAAAACGTGGCATTTACCAGGCTTTGCTGCTCCAATTATTAACCCCTTTGGAAGTTTGCCTTTCAATAATGTGGCTGTTCTAATCTCTTTAGAGATTAATAAAAAGAAAACAACCTAATTTTATTTTAAGGGATAGCAAAGGATTTTAATAAATTGGCCTAACTCCTGGAACTAGGACTTCAGTGGGGACCAGCCTGGCCTGGTGCTTTTCTGTATAAATAAAATGGTGATTGATGGTAGTGCTCAATGTTCTTCTGGAAATCCCTCAGCAGGAGCCTGGTATGAGCAAGGATTTGAGGGAGAGAAAGTCAAAGGTGAAGGAAAATAAATGTCTGCACAGAGTATCCCTGGTCTAAGAGAACTGAGCACAATTCTAACATGGACAATCCTGATCACAGAATTACTAGAGAAGAGTTTATCAGAGACCTCAAGGAATACAAATGAGATGATCACGACAGAAATATGTACTTTACTATGGGAATGAGAACTACCAAGGTTTATTAAACATGCAATTACTGTGACTGTTCTGAGACTGAAGATGCCACGGAGTGGTTAAAATGCCTGTTTCCTTGCATAAGAATGCATTGTGTCATTTAATGATAACATGCCTAACAGCTAAGCTCTGAAATTTAAACCTAATTTCAAAACATCAGCTTTAGAGATAAGCAGATAAACAGGGCAGTGTACACTTGATTTCAAAACAACCTTGTGAGATAGCAAAAGGTGCACCTCACAATCAGCATTTTTAGCAATACACTGAGGTAACAGCCTTAGGGCATGTCCCCAGCAGTCAGTGGCATCTCACAGCTAAAACTGAAATACTTATGTTTATCCTGACCTCACTGCAATGCTTGTTTCTCATTAATTTCTTACTTTTAGAGTTAACATTGTGAGTGCAGTGCAATATGGCAAATACCTGCTTTCATAGTGCAAGCCTCTGTTCATGGTCTTTAACTAATAATAAAATAATTACATGGGTGCTGCACTCAGTGATTTGACATGCATGGGCTTTTCCATCTTTAGAGATGTTCCTTTAGACAAACTCCTTTCTTCATGTCTGGCTTATTACAGAGACAACATCAACCATTTCTATCTGGTTACTACAGGATGACATGCAGCACTGTGGCTCCAGGGTTTAGCTCTGAGTTTTCTCTTCTGTTTTTGCATTTCTAAATAAACAATTAGAGACCCAAACAATACTTTCCACAGTGGAGTTAATAGCTCTTCCATTATATGTTAATTATATCAAGTGCAGATATCACTCTAGTAGCATCTCCTACAGCACTTAATGCTGTATTATGTAATTTCTCTTTTAATATTAATTTCACTCAGTGGCACATGCAAAGTGTAGTGATATTGACTGATATAAAGATACTTGGAGCTCCTTAAGCTCCATTGCTGTGGGCACCAGGTAGGGAGATAACCTTCATCTCACTTCCCACACTGCTCTGAGGGAACATTTAGAGCTCAATAGCTTGAAAAACAAGCAAACAAACCAACAAATACCCCAAACCCCAACAAACCCACAACAAAATGGAATTTCCCTGCTGTTTAACTGCTGGAAAGCAAGAGTGAACCCCCACAGATGGATGACATTACCCACGCTCAGACCACTGAAATTTCTAAGTAGCAAGGAAATTTTTGGGGCCAGTCTCAGTTTCTGGGTTTGCCCCTGTCGTTGTGGATGGGGAGATGCACTCCTTGCAAGACAGAAGCAACAATATTAACAAGGTTCAAGGGAAAATTGCTCCAATGGTTTAACAAAGTCCACCTGAGTATTTACTGCACCGAGGATGGGGTCAGACAAAAACTGTCAGGGAGAGGCTCCCACTGAGCCACGGGGTCCAGAAAAGACCCCCTTGCCAATCCTGGCTGGGAAACAGGACAGGAGAGTTCCTTGTCAGAGAAAACCAAAATCTCCCCCTGCCCTAAAAGCCAGTCCTGCCTGCAGGGTGGGCAGGACACTCAGTCTCCTTCTCTGTCTCTCTGTCCTCACTCACAGGGGTGCAGAAGCAAGGCTGAGGCAGAATTAAAGTCCAGCAGCAGCATCAGGGCATTCCGTGGAGGAATGCAGGGATAGTTCTTGGAGTCCAGTGCAGACAGAGCTGCTTTTCCAGGAGAAAGGAGCTGCAAGGAAAGGAGCTGCAAGGAAAGGCAGCCCCTGATGGGAAAAACAGCAGCATCTCCACTTCTTGGAGAAATCCCTGACATTCCCTTTAAAACCTTGCCCTCCTAAGTGCTGGCAGAGATGGAGATGGCTTTATCCCAAATCCCAGACCCAGGTGTTTTGGCCATTAAACCCTGAAGCAGGTTAATATCAAAGCATGAACCGTGAGGCTGTGCTGTGCCAGAGGAAGAGCTCACATGGCAGCACCCTGTCACAGCACTGCTGGGGGCTGGGAAGGGGTGGAAAGCTGATCTCCCTAAAAGAATATTGATTTCCAAACTGCAGAAAATACAGTTCGTGGTAGGATCCTCAATTCCTTAATTTGCTAAAACGCTATATTTATGTAAAATATATGAGTTTTGGTGTGGTTTTTTGGGGGTTTTTTTGGGTTTTTTTTAAGAAATGGTAAGAGTGGCTCAGACATAAAAACTTTACTGAAGGGAAATTAAACTTGTTGTGATTGCCTCTGTACAGCAGCTAAAGCACTTTTAGAAGATTTTATTGTACATCCTGAATGGAATAAAACCCCTACATTGATTTGTCAAAGTGCTATCAAGGGTGAGGAAAGCTCACCTCCTGAGCTAATTTGCTGGTCTTACTTAGAACTCTTTGCTATTATCCAAATAATTATTTCTCCTCTGCTCAAGCTCTTACATTTGGCTAATGTGTGAGCAAAGCATCAGGAAGAATAATTGTGACACCTGGAGTCCCAGTGCCAGCATTTAGCAGATGACAGAATTGTTCTGTGCCCCCATTCCCTGAGCTGCTTCTCAGAGCAGACCCAACCTTCTCCTGAGATTTCCTGCTGATATTTAAGCAGTTGAATTTCACTTATTCCTAGCATGCCCAAGAACCTGTCTCAATGCTTCCATCCCTGACTGATTTGAAACTATTTCCAGGAGTCTGAGCAAAAAAAATTGCTGTGTTTACCTGAATATGAATCTGCTGAGTGAACCTGGTGATTTACACCAGTTTTATCACTGTCTCCAATGAGTGAGTGCAGGTTTTGTCTTGCCACTCAGTTGCATGCAGCTTCTTTATTGCACACAGAATGTTGGATTGGTGTCTAGGGCTTTTTTTCCCCCAGTTTCTTTTTTTTTTTTCTGGCATCCAATCTTCTGAGAGTTTAAAATAGCAGTAGCTTTCTTTTACTTAGGTTTAAAGGCTAGCTTAGCCCAAAGGATCGATGGAATTGGGAAAGTTAAGACAGGAGGAGGTCAAAAGGGTGTGTGTTGGATAAACCTATTAAGCAGAGAGTGGGAGTTGCACCACTTAAGGTCAGCTTCAAAATCGAGTTTGATCCCCTGCTCTAAAAAGGAGCCATTGTGAACTGTAGTGCAAAGATTTTCCCTCAGGTTTGGCAAAGTAATTTAGGATCCCAGAATGTTTCTGTAGTCCTAGAGACAGCAAAGCATTCGATGTAGAACGAAGCAAAATGTGCGGTAGAAACTCAACATGCAATCAAGAGCTGGATTCCTGAGGGAGAATCTTTTCTAAGGAATCTGCTCAGGCAGAGAAAATGAGAGTTCAGATCCTCAGAGCATACCTAGGGCTCATTAACACACACTGCTAAGCTTTACACCGTGCAAAACATGAATTATGGCTTTGTTGGGAACACCCTGCATCACGGAGCTGCACCTTCACGGAAATAAACCAGCGCATCTGATTTGCCATGTTGCCATTAGCAACAGCTCTGTTATCAATTTCAGCCCACATTTCACCTCCTGAAGCCTCCACCTCAGCCAAAGGAAACCCTGGGGGACAGGTAATGCACAAGGTTGTTAAAGCAAAGTGAGTCAGTGCCTTTGGGATACAAACTTAGATTAACAATGGGCACACTTCTTTTTGCTTCCCATCCTAGTAATTTTTTTTTTTTTTTTAAGTCAGGAGTTATAATTCCTGTAATACCCTTAAAAAGCTTATTTTAAAACATGGAATGTCAGCTGACATCTGTGCAATCACCTTCCTGAAATGGTGAAGCTTTCACACGTATTTCCATATTTTCTGGGAAATATGGACAATGCTCACATTTGGGGAAAATTCTCAGCCTGATTATCTGACAGAGAGCTTTTTCTTCGTAAAAGCGAACACAAAATTGCTAAGCATCCAATTGAGGAAAGCTTTCCTGTACAGCACAGCAGTTAAGCTGGGACTGTCTGAGGTGCTGAGTTATTTGCTCTCCTGAAGCAGGGATGTTTTCAGGCAGTAACAGTTCAGAAATGGATGTAAGTGCTCAGCTTTCCTTCTGTTTTTATTCAGTTTCACCCCAGCAGTATTTCTTTATCCATCTCAAGCCCAAAATTGTGTTGTTAGTAATTGACTGGTTATTATTAAAAGCCTGGAAATTCCCCCAGACTTTCATAAGTGGTGAACTGAAAAACTCAGATTTTGTATTCCCTGAAATGACACTACCTATTTTTGAAAGAAAATAAACAAGACTTTTTAATTAAAGAAACAGCTATTTGTACTGGGAAGTACTGGATTTGTAGGTACTATGATCAAAAAATGAATTCCATTCAGGCATGTTTATGTATCTTATGATATGTGTGGTTTTCTCAGCTGCCACAAAATTGCTGTCATAAACACAGAGAAGTCAAAGTAAAATGGGCAAACACCATCCTGGTATAGTTCCACTGCCTGCAATGCATTTTTGTAGTTGCTTATGATAATTTCAAACTTGTGCTACTGGCTTTAAGTATGATCTGCCTGAATCTAAGTCAGTCATGGATTGAAACAAAAACTAGTTTTTATCAAATGACAAAAAAAAAGTCTTTGTCTTTAATTATGGGTGTTTTTCCCTCTCAAATGAAGCAATTTGTGACAAAAAGCTTAACCTTTTCAAAAATGCTCTTTTTTGAAAAAAAACCAACCCAACTCAGTAGCTGTACATACTTTCCTAGAAACATCTCTGCATGTTGAACTGGATCTCAGCACTGCTTTTATCACAGAAATATTTTGTTATCACACAAAAGACACCTACTTCCTTTTTCTTTTGGAGTTTTACAAATTTCAGAAATGAGCCTACATCAGTGTCCCTTTTCATTCAAATACATCTGCAAGACTGAGGTAGGAAAGCTTTCTCCATACTTTATCAACTGGAGAAAACATGCCATACTTTGAGTAATATGACAGGGAAGTCCATAATTTGTTGAGCATTAATTAACCAGGTATTTCCTATGAGATAATACTTTAAAGGCAGTATAGAGTTTTTATCCTTCTCTGTGGTTTCTCTGTGTCTGCTCATGGTGGAGGT
The DNA here is from genome assembly GCA_013400435.1 of Pycnonotus jocosus. Classification (NCBI taxonomy): domain Eukaryota; kingdom Metazoa; phylum Chordata; class Aves; order Passeriformes; family Pycnonotidae; genus Pycnonotus; species Pycnonotus jocosus. The sequence goes on along the minus strand of VWYP01017934.1, from coordinate 126,862 downwards.
GGAATAAGGACAATTTATACCAATCACAAAAGACTGATCAGATTTTAAGAGCGTCCAACAATCCCTCCAAAACACTACATCATTCTAATTTTTATAGCATTTGGTTCCCCACAGAACTGTGCAATACTCTTTTTCATGTTCGCTTTATCTCTTTCTCTTTTAATAACAAATTATTTTTGAGGGGAAGGATGATCCTGCAGAGGAAGATGTTATCTTAGAACTCAGATATGTAGGTTTGTTTCCAGAAGACATTCAATTCATCATCCAGGAACAGAAGATAATGTTGCTTTTTCTGCTTTTCGAGAGTTTTGTGAAAATGAATCCACTGTGGCTAGAAAGGCATTCAGATAGTGTGAGGAGTGTTGTGGAAGGAATTAAATGTTCTCTGTTCTAAAACAATGGAATGAATGCCAAGCAGCAGCAGCATGAAATGAGTGAAATTGAGCTCTGGCCCAAACCAGGTGTTTTTCATTCCCACAGTTCATTGGCTCTGGCTGATTTGGATGTCAGATAACACATTAATTTGTTTAGCTGAACAGAATCGTATCATCATTGCAAAGTGCTAAGTGAGCTGCACAGTGATAGCTTCTAACATTATTTGGCAGACCTAAAATAAAAATAGTAATAAAACTTATAAAATAGCTTGGAAAGAGTATGGAATAGATGCTAATAATGTTGGTTACCAAAAAGTAGCAGGAGCACATGGAACAACTTGCAGGGCTTTCTAGATCCTACTAATCTCTCTTTCATTCCAGAGGTATTCAGATCGTGCTTAAAACTTTTGCTGAAAGCTTTCATTACTTTTTTTTAATATGTTTTACCCTTCAAACATGTTGTTTTAAGTCCCCTTGGTTGAGAAAGATTTCAAATCAAGTTCTATCTTTAATGCTGCCTTTTTGAGCCATGCCCCACTTTCTGTTCTTGAAGTGAGGAAAGGCTTTTAGTCCTTTGTAGGCACACAGTAAAAGGTTTTAATTTAGCAGTGGTTTTATGCCACAGGGTTCTGTGTGCTGCCATTTAATTACTTTATTCTGCATGAGCATTCATTTATTCATTGCAGGAACAAATGGATGTAAAGCAAAGGATTAATTTTTACCAACTTCAGAGTGACAGGAAGGCTGTCAGTATCAGAATGGCATTATCAACCTTTTAAAATCATGCCATTAGGACTTTTTAGGGAACAGTACTTTCATTGGTGACAGCTATTGAGTCAAACACTCAGCCCCAGCTTGAACAGCAGTGTAGAAAGTGAATGTGTTGAAAAGGAGAGTTGTTTGCATTTTTTTTTTGCATGCTTTAATTTAGGCCACAATCCAAATTAAATTGAAGTCAATCTGGAAACCACTTTGGCTCCACTGGACTTTTTGAGCAAGTTTTAGGCATGTAAAGAAGGAGCCATTCTGCTTCAAATGGAAGCTGGAGTCCTATAATCGTATGTACAGCTGCAATTGCAGAAGCAGCTTCAGGAGAAAGACCAAGTTTTGCCAGTGATTGTGTCTAGCCACTCTTGGGGGATTTTCACCAGCTCCAAGAAGGAGCCTTGGTGCCCTTCCCTTTAACTTCTGACAATGTAACATTTTGACACTCCATCATTTTGCAAACCATCTCATTTTCTTTGCCAAACTGTAAGAGTTTCATTACTTTGAATAATTTTTTCCAAGATAAATACAAAATGGATGACAACTTGCTACATACCACAGTGAAAATGTCGCAGTTCCCTTTTCCATATTTTGGTGGAAATTTGAGACTTTGTTTACTTAAATTACTTTATCTAAAGCAAAACTTTGGGGATATGAAGAGAAGAGCAAAATGGGTAAAAATCTAGAACAGCAAGCACTAAAAAAATGTTAATAAAATTCTATTTTTATAGTATTAAAAAATGGGGTGGTTTTTGCCTCTACTGTCAAGTCTGTGCAGTTGGTTTGTTCAAGGCAGTTGGGTTACATCAACTGGTTATTTATTACTAATTTGTGGGTTTCTCTTCAGGCATTTCATATCCCCTCAGCTTCTCCCATCTGCCAGTAATTATAGCTGAAGAGATTGGCCAGCAAATCCAAGCACAGCATCTTTTCCATGCATTGCTCTCCATCCATGGGTTGTTCACAAGGCCGTGAATTCCTGGATAACATCAGCTTCCCTGGGCTGTTTAGATTTGTCATGTTTATCCTCCAACATGCAGAGGTCAGCTGGAGGGTCTGGAGGCAGGGGAAGGTCTCTGCTTTCTGGAGGAGCTCCCCAGCCTGGGGATCCCTGCAGGAGCCTGGGGAGATGCAGGAGAGCGTCCCCCCACATGTGGGGCAAGTGGGGCTGGCATCCCCAAGCCTGGCACCCAGACCTCATTGGAAACATTGGGAATGTGCATGACAGAGACACCTGCATGATGAGAGAGTCAGTCTGGGGTAGTAACGACTTAACTCAGGTTGTATCTTTAGCCTGTGTAACTGGCAAGGAGCTCTAGGTGTGAAAAATGTGTTTTTTATTCCAGGCTCAAAGGAACACCAGATTCTGGAACTTTCCTTCTCTTTCTTTCTTTCTTTCTTTCTTTCTTTCTTTCTTTC
>VWYP01017934.1:106733-123940 GCA_013400435.1 Pycnonotus jocosus | reverse complement strand
TTCTGAGTATGATGAAGGCCTGCCCTCAAGTCCCATTATCACACACCCCCTGAAGGTTATTCTCCTCTCCTCTCCTCTCCTCTCCTCTCCTCTCCTCTCTTTTTTTCTATTTTCTCTTTCTCTTTCTTTTTCTTTATCTTTCTTCTTTTTCCACAAACTTTTGATTCAGAAGGTGTCTCTGAATTCTGTGCTTGCATCTGAATGTCCATCTCCCTTAAAATTTCAAGGATGTCTGAATGCACAACACACTGCTCCTTATTTCCTTCCCTCTGCACTCCCTGCTGAGCTGTTAGTCCTTGCTCTATCTACTCTTGGTGTTGATTTTTAATTCGGGTAGCATGTGTTGAAATGCTTTCAGACAGGTCTGATTTTGGTGCTAGTGACATGATTACTGCCTGCTATTAGAGAAGGAGTGTATTACTTTAATAAATGTAACCATCTCTGCTCATGACAGACTTTCATTGGGATGTAAAATGCACAGTTAATGATTTTGAATGCAAATCTCTTCTCAAGGCAGGTAAATGAAGACATGCCTGGCTGGAAAGTTTTAGGATATTGAAATAAATAAAACTAAAAATTAAGGAAAATTCCATTGTCAGAGAGACAATGTCCATTAATGTCAAACCTTTAACTTCATTCATTTAATCAGTTTTATTTTTGAACCACCTTGAGTCCAAAACTGTTTTTTCTGCTTTTGAAAGCATGGAGGTGAGAAGAAGGCTGCCCTAGACAAACCTGGGTGTGATGAATCTCTCCTGCATGGAGCAGGCAGGCTGGGAGAGTGTTGTGCTGGTGCTGCTCACCCAGGGTGTGCCTGCCCAGAGGATCTGCCTGCTGGCACAGCCCTGCTGCCTGCTGCTTCATTGCTCCCTGCCATCACAACATTCTCTTTTTTCTACCTGTATCAGTCGTGTGGGAGCTTGGTAAAATGTCTCTATGCTCACCTGCCTCTGTAGAGTTGGATTTTCAGCTGTCCTAGCTCAAGGCACCTCATGCAGTGAAGGATTTCATGCAGCAGCATAGGATTTTTTCCAGGAATCTGTATATAAATACAGATTTCCAAATAATAGATTTTCCAATACAGATTTGTCCACTAAAAGTGATTTCCAAAAAGTGGCTTTTGCATCCACTCAGGCTAAGGGAGAGGTCATGTCACATTCATTTTCCTGAGTCTGAAAGCCTCATGTGACAACAGAGAGGGCCCATCAGCTCTTAATGCTCTTGCTTTGGCAAAAAGAGGGACTCAGAAAATATTGAGAGTGGTAGAAACAACCAGAGAAACCTGTTTGAACTGGGGTGTGTGTGGACTAGGGCTACTCTGGGGTGTCAGAACCGTTGCTATCAAGCAAGAGATGGCTCTGTTATCACTAAACTGAAAGGTCAGCTCTGCTGGAAGTGCCAATTACTGCGAATATATGGAGTGGGGTTCTTGGTCTAATTGGGAAAATATTTTTAAAAGCCAGTAGAAATCATGGGAGTGAATTGTGAGCTTCATGCCCCTCCAGGTGACTCAGTGGTGTGGATTCCTCAGGGAGATGGGGAAAATGCTTCTGAGGAAGTGTGATAGATGTCTTTTGGGCATCAGAGCCTTGTTAATGATCTTCTGCCTTTGTCCCAAGTTTATTGTAGCAATATAAAATTTAAAACTGCTGATGCAAGGATTACAACAGACTTTAGGAAATGATCTTTGTGCAGAGCTCTGTGGGCTTCCACAGATGGCTGCTGCATTTCACCCTGTGATTTTCACATGCCCAAATGGAGAGCAGAGAGAACGTGCTACCAGTGCAGTGCATCCACCATGGAGCCTTTCCATCCTTCCACACATCCTTCCCTCCATCAGGATAATAAACAACACATCCTACATGCTCACAGGGTGTGCTAGCTTGCCCAGAGCAGCAGCCTCTAGTTTTTTTCTGTAGATCTGTCACGTCATTAAGAGCAATTTTTCTCTCCTTGCTTTGTATCAAGCTGAATTCCTGGTGGCAGCTTTCCCTCAGCTCATGATGCCAAACCCACCATCACCTGCAAGCTGCTGCTGGTGTTTAAACCTCCTGGTCACAGTTTGATCTAGTGCCTTGCACTTTTTTCCTGCTGTAAAATACATTGCCCTTGTTGTAAACGTGTCCTTTGTCTCTTTTCAGAGCGATGAGGTTCTCACAGTCATCAAGGCCAAGGCACAGTGGCCAGCCTGGCAACCTCTGAATGTGTAAGTAAGTAGGGAATTGTCTGTCTCAAGAGCTTGGTGTTGGGTAAAGAAATAAACTAAAATATTGCTGATGGATGAGTTTGAAGAGTTTTCCAACTTTTTTTTTTTTTTTTCTTGTGGTGGTGTGTGTTTGTTTGGTTTGTTGTTTTGGTTTTTTGCGGGTTTTTTTGGCTTTTTTTCTCCCCACATCTGCTGCTCTCTTTCTTCCCTCTTTAGCATCCCTTCACTTATCACACAAGTTGGTTGGCTAGCTTTGGCAGAAGGACTGTCCCATGGAGTTTGTGCCCCCCACACATAAACAGTGATGTTTATTCAATGCTTTCTCAACTATATTATACTGTTCTGCATGGAGCAGCAGCATTTTTGGCATCCTGTCTCACACTAGGTGCAATGCACTGTTGCAGCAAACCCTCACCCATCAACAAAGACCTCTCAAAGGACTAATTCTCCAAAATGCCAGTCTGAAACACTCCCTGATGGCTTCCTGATCCTGGTGGGGCTATAACATAACTATGGTTGTTTTGCCAAGTGAGGCAGGAATTTGCTTCCCAGGATCCTGACTCTGGGCTTTCTAGACTGAGCAGAAAAGAGGAGAAAACTCCTCTTTCAGGAGGCTCTTGAATTTCCTGGTGGCCCTTCAGGGGTGGGAGGTGTCAGAGCAGGGGTGGCTGTCCCTGGATAACTCATCCACCCTTGGCCCAAAGTTCATACTCATTATCCAAGCCCAAATGAGTGACACCTACAAGCAGTGACTCAAGATGAGAACACAGCACAAGGGATCTGAGCTGACAGTAAATTCAGTCCTTGGGCAAGCAGGACAATTAGTTTAATGCAAGACTGTACAACAAAATCATCCTGTTTCCTATTTCCTGGAAGCAGCTAGTGAAGCACTGTGTCTGACTTTGTCACCTGTATTTCAGAGAGTGTGTGAAAACTTGAAGGTTAGCTAAATAAAACCAACAAACCTAAAAAGGAGTTCAGTTTTCAGAAAACATCCCCTACCCTAAAGGGACTTAGAAACTCTTAAGCAGCTTAGGACTTAAGCTATTCGCTTTATCCCTTTCCCCTCTGGAAAAAAAAAAAAGGGGGAAAAAAGAAGAAGAAAAAAAAAAAGGTTAGGAGGTGAACTCAGCTTAAATAGTGAAAAGGTTTCTGATAGCTGATCCCTCTTTAATCTAGAAAAACCATACCCAACAAACAAATGAAAAAGGAAAGTTAAACTGAAGTATCAAAGTATAAAATCCCTCCTAGCATTCAAGCTAAGGGAATTCATGACCGGGAAATGGTTTGGGAAAAGGCTTTACCACTGTGACTGGCCTTGAGAGCAGCTTACCTGAGCACAAGATGGATTTTCCATCCCTGAGATATATTTTAACCCTGAGGCAGGGCTGTAGCTCTGCACAGGACCTGCAGGTGAGGCTTTTTTGGCCTGTGTGATGCAGGAGCTCACAGTAATGGTATTCCTTATTTATGATCTTGTCCTGGAAGTTCCCAGGATTTGGATTTGGTAGTTTTTGCCATGTAGCAGCTGTGGATAGCACTTTTTTCCTTGCTGCCTTCTTTCCATTCACTCCAAATTAAGAGTGGAAAATAGAAATTTTTCATTGCCTCTTTTTTTTTTTTTTAATGGAAACTTTTTCATTGTTCTTCTCTGATGAGTTCTCAACCTGAAACATTTATTTTTCCACTCCAACTTCAGTCTTAAAGCAAGACCTACATTTTCAAGGTGAACAATCCCTCCTGGAACTGGCTGCTGTGGCTCCGCGGGAGGCTTTAGCATAGAGCAGGTTTGTGTTTTGTTTGCAGAAAGATGGGGAGAACATCTCCTGCTCCAAAGTTTTAATACATCATTTTGACTGTATTACACCACACAAAAAATGCTAATTAAAGTGCGTCTTTCCCATCATAATTCCTAATTTTATACAGCCCAAGAAACTTCACAAAAATTGAGTGTGAACAACTTCAGATGCTTTTAAAGGCATATTCTTTCACAGCCATGCCTGCAAATGTTTTTGCAACATGCTCCAGATGTTTTTCCAGTCAATCCTTACCTTTTCTCTATGGCAGTTCTCACCTTTCAGTAACATCAAAAAGAATAAATCTTGTATTTTTTACTTTCAAATGCTCTGCAGGGGTTCCCCTAACCCTTCACTTTACAGGTAGTGTGTGATTTTTGGCTTTTTAAAGAGTATTTTTTTATCATATTTTGACATGGTGTCCTGCTTTTTGATTCCACTAAAAAATATGATCTAAGCTTCAGAAGAAGACAAAATTTTCAACATCCTTTAACTGTGGTTAGTTTTACATTTTCTATAGTGGATTGTCCTTCTTGGAATTTAGATTGGAGCTGTGCAAGTACTGGATAATGACTCCTCAGGATAAAAATTTTTGTTATTAATATATGCAGCACAACCATCTTACTAATCAAGAATCGACTAAAAGTCATGAATATTTTATTTTTTGCATAATCCTTGGTTATGTATGTAATGGATAATGGGGTGTGACAGCAGTGCCAACGTGGCATTACAATGTGCCATGATAAGCACAGCATAAACACTCTCCTGGATGTGCTTCACAGCAATTATAAAATGCATAATAATGTATTTTATGGAATGTCCAAAGTTGGAAAATTCAGCCTGCTCTCACTTCAAAGTTTACCTCATGATTCCATGTCATCTCCCAGTGTGAATAATGTGGAAACAACATCCTGCCAAACTTCACTGTCTGTTTTTTGTGGATCCTCTCAGCAATGTGCCTGCTCTTTGTCACTGTTTTTCATTTTTATTTTTCTTCCTATCCCTCATCTTGATCATCTTTAGTTCAGTTGTTTAGTTCAGGGCACCAGCATGCAGAGAACTCTCCTGAGTTTTTCCATGTTAGGAGACAGCTTTGGGTGATTTTTGTGAACCAGTTTTGTGGTTTTGAAAGAGCATCACTGGTGGCATGAGAAGGATGAGTGCCAGAGCAAGTCAAAGAACATTTTGCTTCTATTTGAACCACCAGGCCACGTGTGTCAAATTCTGACTGCAAAGGACTCTCAGGGAGTGCATTCCTCCTTGAGCACACTGGTATCAGTCTCCAGCACACTGTCAAATCAAAGCAGTTCTTCTTATCTTTCTTGTATAAACAAGTGCACAGCTCCTTGCTGCCTTTTCCCCACAGCCACGTCTCAGGCAGAGTCAAATCTTATTTTCATACCCAGCTGCAAATCGTTGGCCTTTGGCCGGATGCAGGATAAAATACGTCAAAACCTGATAGTACCACTGGTATCCAAATCTGCATATCTGGCACCTGTAAAATAAACAAGCCATGACAGAAAAACTTGGGATAAAGAAGGCAAAAATTTTAAAGTTAATATGCATCAAATTCACCAGCAGCGAGTATCTTTTTGAATTTTGCTTGGAATTCCCTTTCCCAAAATATGTGCTTTTTTTTCCTTTTCTTTTTTTTTTCTTTTTTTTTTTTCTTCTCCTCTTTCTTTTGGCTGTACTTGTTATTCCTTTATTCCTCTTGTTTCAAATCTGGACATCACTATTGAGACACAAAAGGAGAAGTATTTGGATTGTAATTCTTGTGTCTAATCACTTTTTTAGCATTCCCTGTAAGCACGTAGCCCTGTGCAACACTGTGGAATCTGAAATTCCATGTACAGCCTACCACTGATAAATGCAAACACGGATCCCCACAGAGGATGGAAATTGTTCTCCAGTATATAAATTACAAGTTTAGTAGGTCAACCTATAGAAAATATATTTCAGTGAAAAAAATATCAAGGTAAATAAAAGGATTAAAGGTATTTTATCTTGGTAAACAGCATGGTGAGAGTACCCAACATATAAAGAGGTTAGCTTTTATGTAGTGTGCACAAGGGTTTTCTTACTTCTCTCTCACTTTATTTTTTTTCCTTTGATGCAAAACCTCTTTTTCTTTCCAACCTTTTTGTTGCCTTAGTCCATTCTTAGTTACAGCCAATGTACCTTGAAGTGAAAGGCATTTTTCTTTGCTATCATTTTGAGCTATCTGAAGTTTAGAAAACCATTCTTTCCTTCCTTTTTGTCCCTCCCGTTTCCATTTCACCTCTCTGTTTGTGCCGTTTGTGTGAGTCCATGGTCCTGTGGTTCCCCAGTGCCTCAGAGCTCTGCCCAGACCTGACTGTTTTCCTCACCCATTTAAGCAGCTCTTTTCCATTTAATCCAAGATTACCTGGGAATGCTCCAGTAAGCACTTGTGAAGCTTAGCAGGAAAGGAGGCCTAGTCCTTTATAATTCCCATGGATGGAAGTATTTAGTCCAAAGTTTATAAATTAGTACTGCTACCTCATCATCCCCTAAAATTAGCCCATCCACCTCTTTCCCCTTCAAGTTTTGCATGCCCGTGATCTCTTCTCTCTGACTGCAAGGATGTGAGGGCTGTTTTCCCTGGCTTGCATGGAGGATATCAGGAAATGGGACAGCATATTCCTGAGTGTGAGGTTTTGGCATTATTACAGGTAATGGGACTTAAACTGTTCCAGAAATCAAAGAGTAATGTTGATGGAAATCAAAGAGAAAGTTGATGGAAAAAAGGAAAAACTGTTCTGACCCAAAACAAGTTTGAGTTGACAGATCATACAAGCTAGAGGGGAAAATGCTGACATACTCAGCTGCATTTTCCTTCCTTTACTTTTGAATCAAAGCTCTTTCCATCTTCCAGAATTCCTCTGCCATCATTTGACAAAAAATGTTCGGCGCAGGTTTTGATCCTGCAGTGGTTTTGCTCTGATCACTAAATTTCCATTACAGCATTCGGCAATGGGAAGCCAAGCCACAGATGTTTGGTCTTTCTGTGTTGTGTTTTCTTCTCACTTTACTTTTATTTTAGATAAATTTTTAACTTTTGCTGGATTTTTTTTTTTAATTCCACTGTAATTTGCTGCTGATCCCCTGCCCGTAAAACTTTTCTTCCTTAAAAAGTTTCCTCCTCCACATTTGGATCACTGAATGATGTGATGTTGTTAGATGTTGCTAGATAGAGAACGTCCTAGGTCAGAGCTGGAACTCCTCACTGTCTTCTGAAATGAAATAACTCCTTCTCCTCATCTCATTCTTCTTTGTTAAACAGATCCATTTATTGTGCTGTAAACACCTAATTCAATTCCTGAGGTGTTTACATACTAAAATAGCTATTAGTGACATTACCATATGCATAAATATACAACCAACAACCCCACGTTCTGTTCCTGGAGAGCAGAAATGTCTTGCTCTATTTCCACCTCCTTTTTTCCTCTAAACTCCTTTACAGTACCTAAAACAGAATGTATGAATTAGGTGAATTTGAAAAAAAATACTTGGATTTATCTCCTTTTTTTGGACTGAATTCAATTTTCAGTTAATTCAATTTTATTTACTGAATTCAACTTGAGAACCACAAAGTTGCTGTTCAACCAAAGATGCACTTTTAAAGTAAATTATAATTTACTTACATCTAGTTGAAATTTGTTTTATATTACTTGCTTCATTTTTCTCCTCTGAAAATAGGAAAAAATTACAGCATTTGCATTAAATTCAAAATAAATGGAATAGTTTTATAGAATAAAAGCTTCAAGTAGACATTTCTTTTTGTGATGTCCTATAAAACAAATATGTGATTTCAGGAATCTTTTTAAGATTTTCAAAAAATCTGATAGAATTAATCTTATTTTTCAGGATTTAAGTAGTTGATCTGTATATCTGTCTGTCTGCAGAATTTGAGAAATTACCGCTTCATCTATGTGAATTATTTATTTCTCTCTAAGCTGCATATATGGATAAAATAGGTGCATATAAACCACAACTAAAGCTGGCATTTTTCTTTCTATAAGACTTGTATTTAAAAAAAAAATATTTGTAGGCTGAAATCAAAATCAGTACCTTGTTGTTCTACCTAAATTTTGAGTGATTTGTTTTGGAGAGATTAATATGGTCACTGTTGGAGGAAAAAGAAACAGATGTACAGAGTGGATTTGTGGCCTTGATCAGTGATTCTACCAGAGGAAACAAAAATTAATCTCCCTGTTTGTTGCCTCAGATTTTGATAAAACCAAGCTGCTTATTCCCTTGTATCATGTTTTAATTTTGAGAAAGTCCACTGCAGTTATTTATTATGAATGCCAAGGTTCAGATAATTAAGTAGAAAATGCCAGTTACATTTTTAAAGGCATGTCAGGTAGTGCTGAGATGTGGGTGAAATGTACCTTAAATGACCTTCCCACAGAGTTGCTTTCACCTTTTGCAGGAAATGCTGCACTTTTTGTAGGGCCAGAAGGTGTTTGTTCAGGTGTTTAGGAAATCCACACATTCCAGAGAGGGTTTTGTCAGTAGGACATGAACCCACCCAGGGATGCTCTGGGCCAGCTCCTGGCTCGTTCACTGCCTCACTGTGGGCACACCAAACCCAAAGAGAAATCCCAAACAGAAACCCTCCCTCTCTTTGCCCCTGGAGCCAGATGTTTGCTGTGCTTCCCTCAGAATCCAACTGGCAGGGCCCAGTGCTGGTCTCTACTGAATTTTAATCAGCATTGAGAGGGGAAGACTCAAGTCAATGCCCCTTTCAGCTCTGATAACAGAGAGGTTTTAGATGAAAAATAACGAAATTCCCACAGCCCTGCAGACTGGAGACCTGGCAATGTCTGTAAGTTTTCCTGGAACATCCTAGGATGTTCTACATGGATTGATAGAAAAAAAAAAACCCAAAAAACCAAACAAGGATTGATAGAAATATCCACAGGTACCACACCAAATTCCTCAGAGCTTGCAAACTGAAACTCATTGGGAAATTCCAACCAGTTCCTATCTGCCCACTTAAAATATTTGAAATTGTGCCTTTATTTATTTTAAAATACTATAAAGTCACAAAAGTTTAGTTTTGCATTTAGGTGAGTAAATTCTGGGGTTGGTTGCTCGTTTTCAGTTGATGTAACCCTTGTGCTGTCCCATTAAGAGTGATGAAATTATTTCCTGGCTTGCCATGCAATAAATAAAGAGGTGACATTGGTATCAGAATGTAATTTATAAAAATGTACAATAGAGATGAGTAAATTATTCAGTTGCTCAATTAATCAGGTCCTCAGACTACCCAACTGAGATTAAAAATAACAACAGAAACCCACATATGAGCATGCACATTTGAGTTTGGGTTTAAATGCCATTCAGAGAGGCAAAACACAGATGAACAGTAATTACCCAGCTGTAATGGGCATTGTCTAAATTATATTTGTTGTTGTCTCCAAAGGGATAAGGAAAGCTCAGATCATAGTCCTTTAATCATCTCTGCACTGGATGTCATTAATATTTGGTTATCCAAATTGATTATAAACACTGTTCCACCTAATGATTTGAGAAATAAATCACATATGGATGATTTGTTTTTGAGTGACTAAGAGTCAACAGAGGGTTATATAAAAATAAGGAAGACTATTATTTATTGCTCCTTCTTATATTCCTTATAATGCTTATTTTTCATGCTACTTGTTAGGCATTTTCTCCTAGGTGAATACTGCATTAATCTGGTTTCCACTTCCTCTGTACTTTTAAAATACTAAAACTTGTGCATTTTCTTGCCTTCCAAGTTTTTATATCCTTCCACAGCTGCACTTAACCCATTGAACACCTTATGGGTGTGCCTGTGGTTGAATTACCTTTAGGGGTTTTTTTTTAATAAAAAAATGAGTGTTATCTCTTGTTATAGAAGTAACAGCATTGCTTCCTAGAGTGAAGTGGACAGCATGAACAGCTCGAAAAGAATAACTGATTTTAAACGAAACTAAACTAAATAAAATTAAAAAAAAATTAAAATAAAAAACCAAACAAACAAAAAAAACCCCAACAAAACTAATAGAGGTAGAACCCAGCTGTTGCCTGAAGCAAACTTTAATGAACTTTTAGGGATTCCTGGGGGCAAAAACATCTTATGTTGTTAATTGCAGCTAATAGCTTGCAGCAGCAAAAGGCCTCTGACTGCAGTGGTGTGAACATTACTTGGCATATGGTTGGGAAATCAGCCCAAAACTCCAAAACCAGCCATTGCCATCAGAGCAGTACCATCACTGTGCCTTACCTACTGTGAATTCACAGTGACATCATTCCCATCAACAGCAGCTGCATCCAGAGTAGCAAAACTTCCAGCAAAGAAATAATGACATTTGCACAAGCCCATCTCGTTGGTAACAAGCCATCAGGAACAATGGAAAATTAAATAAAACTGCTGGCAGCTAAGGCATGAAGAACTGAAAGGAGGAGCAGGCTGATGAATTGTCTGAGCTGCATATTCCTTCTCAGTGGCTCGCCTTTGTAATGAGTGAAATGTGGTTATATTTGACACCTCATTGGATTTATGTTATCCTAAAAGAAAATACCTTTCTTTTTTTTTTTTTTCCTGAAGAGTTATGATACGCTTTTCTCCTGACAGATGAGTTGATTTAGATTTTGAGATGCTTGAAAGTATTTTTTAAACTCCCTAAGTGACTCCCTCCAACTCCAGCTATGCTGTTACAAGAATAAAAGTTGTAATGCTGTGTTGCATGGGCCATAATTTCCCTTCAACAGGCACTCTGGGAATATTTTAAAAAGATTTTGTGTGAGGTATGTCTTGTCTAAACTTAAACCCCTGCACGCTAAGTATGCAGATTGAAATTTTCATGCCAAGCTGGAGGAAAATACAATGTTTTACTTGTGTTTGGAATATTCTAATAGCTGTTTATTGATTGAGGTTTTGTGTTGCCATGCTTTGGAAAAATGACTTGACAATCAATGAGTTGAAAAACTCCTCCAAAGCTGACAAAGTTTAATGAATGCAGAGAAATCTCAGAGTTCCTGTGACTGCTTGGTAACATCTGGCAGCTCATTATCCCTTCAGAAAGTGACCTTATCTGAGCTAAGCCATAAATAGATGAACACAAATTTTGCAGAGGCCACAGTGAAATCCAAAGAAATGCAGTGAGAACTAAGTCAGAATGCAGGGCTCAGGCTGATGTGGGAGACATTTTTGAATTGAAGCTTTGGGGAATGAAAAACAATTTCTAGTAGTTAAAAGTGAGCTATTTTGGTGGAAATGCAGAAAGAATGCCACTGAATTGGCATTTGAACCCTGTATCACAGCTGGCAGAATTCCTCTTGCAAGATAGAACCAGGACCTGGATTTATACAATAGCAGATAAACAGATGTAAATGTGAAAACCTCATTCTTTGTCACAATAATGATGTTTTCCTTACATCAATTACAAGTAAAAAAAATCTTGAAGCCCTAAAACTAAAAAAAACCCAAGTTAAACTCAAGCTGATTTCCTTAGAAACTAACTTCTTTAAAGTAAAAGCATTCTCAGGAAATATAACAAAAGACGTAAAGAAACCATTTATCAGAGGAAAAGGACATTATATATAAAAGAAAAAAAGTACTTCAACCTAAGTAAAATTCTTGTTCAGATTTATGCACTCAATTTTTGGATGCGATCTTTTGTCACAGCTGTGTGGCACAAATGCTTCCTCATGGGGTGTTGTGCAGGGACAATGAAAATGCTTTGTATTTTAAAAACTCAGGGTTCATAATCGACTCCTCAGAAGGGAACAGGAGTGCAATCTTTAAAAAATAATATTTCTGCCTTTGGATTTTCAATAGATATGGTGGCTTTGGAAGCAACAATTAATAGTTCCAGAACTTTTTAGCCATCCAAATGGTACCCACTCCTGCAAAAGGATATGTCAAGAAAAAATGAAAATACATTGTTCTGGTAGCTCTGATCTTCCTGATGTAATTTTTATGAATGTGGATGTACAGTTGGAACATTGAAAGTCAAACTAACTTTAGTTTTTCCATGATATGCACCCCAGGAATTTAATATAATAGTGGCCTGCAAAGATTTCTGTTGCTTTCCCCCAGATATGTTGTCCTATCAAGCAGCTGCTTTTATTCTTGCAAGGCAACAATTTGTTTCAGTGGTGCATCTTTCTTCCCCCAGGAATCCTTCTCTCTCTTGTCATCTCCCACTGTCACGTTGTGCTGTCTACCCAAAAATGGGGTAAGAGCCAATACCTGTCAATCCTGCTGGAAATTAAGTTTCCTTCCCCAAAATGACAGCGTGGTACCAGGAAACATTTTCAAAGTTTGGAGGTTTTGTGTACAAAATGACACAGGATTGAGGAGGCCAGACAGAGTCTCTTGTTTCTATGGCAACACAATGATGTGTCTGGCTCAGCTATTTTCTCCTTTCATGATTTTATAGATAACTGGGATTCATCCAGTGAAGTTTAATATTGTCAAAAATAGAATCCAAACCCCCAATCTGATCAGAAACAGTAATGCAGAAAGGACAATCCAATATAAAAAACCAAAAATACAGGGGAAAAGTCAGCTGTGACTTTTGATAACATGAAGAAAAATACATCAATTTCTCTGGAGCTGTGAAATAGTTCTGAGTGCTCCAGCTCTGCATTTGGCTAATGGCTAAACTGTATTTTGTGTCAGAAAATTTCCCATCCTCCCTTCCTGCTGCATCTCATTCCTTCACATTGCTGCTGTCCTGTCCTACAGATCCCAAACCCTCAGGTGATCCCCACCTGTTTGATTTTGGAATTTTCAGTTGTGTCCCTGAACACCTGGCAGCTGGATGCAGGGGAAGTTTTTGTTGGATGAACAGATTATCCCTCAGCAAACCTAATTAAAGCACTTTTGTTAAAAGGCTTTGACTTCAAAATGGAAGCCTTCATGTAAGAAGTGGACCTAAATGAAAGGTTTTTTCTTTCATCTCAAAAAAATAAATTCTGTTTAGTGTTTTAGGGTTTTTTTAAACATAAATTCTATTTTTTTCTCCCTACAAGGTAGACCTATTTGTCACACTAAACCCAAAAGTCTCAGAAGATATATCTCATGGATAACACATTTTAAAAAAATCTGTCTAGAATAATGGGAAAATTTATTTGAGACAGGGTGAGATTGGGCTTAAAGTGCATGTGTAGATTTAATAATGATTGTAAGATAAAATCTTTAATCATATGAATTTCCATTTTATTGATACTTCAGGAACTTGACAGCAATGAGTGAACCCAGCAAAACACACTGCCCTCACAACTTGGTTGCTCTATTTTAATGTCTCTACAGAGCTGCATTTAAATGAGAAAATAACTCAACCTCTTATTTTTCCCCAGACATCAGGACAGAACACTGCTGAGTTGTTTTAACAGCTCAAGGCAACAAATTTCTGCCTCTCTTGGCATCCATGCCCATGCCATTGTGAAGTACCCTGTTACCTGAATCCATGTCAACTGAGTGCCATTTAGAGTTATATACATTGAATAAGTGTTGACTGAAAAATAAAAATCCAAAAACTACATTGCACTTATAAAAAAAGCATTGTCTTAAGTGTAATGGGCATTACTGAGACCTAGGGAAACTTCATTGTCTGGCAGATGGTCTTGACACCCACGTTAAGAAATTCATAATCCAATCTCAAGGAAAAAAGAGTTCTAGGTAAGAGCATATGTGTTTGTTGGAAAAGAAAAAAAAATTGTATCGATCTTTTTTTTTTTTGTCAGAGCAAGCACATATGGCAGCTCCATTTTCTGTCACCATTCACTTTCTACTTAAAATTCAAATGTCACTGGGCGAGGAAAAAAGCTGAGTATTAAAACATAGAAAAAAATTAACTAAGAACAACCCTTGCAAGAACTTTATACTCGTTGTTCATGGAAATTAATGGCCATCCAGTTAAATCAAACTTCCTCATCCCATTCTGCAAACATTTCATTCCCTGCCTTTTTCTTTTTTTCTCTACACGTTCCTCCCATTGGTAGTTACAGTTTTATGATTATTTCCCAACCATCTGCTGTCTTTCCTAGAGCCAAAATAATTTCCCTTTATAATATGGTGAGTAATCATGTCAGCATCATTTCCATGCAATTACACGTGTACTCACTGATCCTGCCTCCTCATTCTTGTGTAAGCCCTCACTGAGTAGCTGGGATGATTTTGCCATTTCCATTTCTAGTGAGCACAGCTCTATTTGCAAAATTCCAACCTGCTAATTGTTACCCCTTTGTGTTTTCTTATTAATACAATGATAATTAGACATTTGCTCTAATTCCTGTCCTCAGGCACCAAAAGGCACAAAAAGGTTCGATGGAGAGGGGTGCTGGATGAACTGGAATGGGCATTGTGTTAATTAAGGTGCTGAGCATCTTCAGAGGTTACACTGGGCCTGGGGAAATGCAAAATGCAACTCTCATCTCAGGTTATTTGCAAATTGGTTTTGAGAAATAGGACAGTATTACTTTAAAATTCTTTAAGGGGTTTTGAAGGACTATCCACATTTTTTTAGGCATTCCAATCAATAGCCTCATGGTACCTTTTGTTAAAAGGAGATAATTGCTGCAACCCAGCACTAGAATAAGTTCAGCTGGTAGCTAATCAGAGCTCATTGCTGAGCAGATCATAAATAGGTCTGTGCTGTTTATCTGATGTTGTTAACAGGGAGGAGAGGGTCAGGTCACACCTCAGCCTGTGATGGTTCTCGTGCCAGGCTGAGGAGCTGCTCTGCTGCTGCTGCTCCTCTGCCCAAACAGGGTTTGTAGACGAGACAGGTGAAAAAGGAGACAGCAGATACAAAACAACAGTGCTCTCACCACACCCCTGGGGTTTCCTTTGTAGATACAGCTGTGATTACTCCAGGCAGACAATTTGTAGCCCCAAAGCTCCTGCGAAAAAAAGAAAAATTTCCTGAATCTGTCCAGTTGCTCTTGAAGCATGGTTTGATTGTAAATGCACGGTAAATAATCCAAGAAGGAGCACAAAGCTCCTCTAAGCAGGAGTAAATATTGCCAGCACCATAACCACACCTTGTTTGTGACAAACTGCAAGGGACACACAAAAATATTCACAGTTTCAGAAGCTGCAGTCCTGACTTGAGGTACCTGAGGGTTTTTTGCAGCCTAGAGAACCTGTTCACATTTTTAAATCCCATCATTAAGGTATGCCCATCGATAGATGAAGGAATTAAATCAAATAGCTGGTATGTTAGTGAATAAATATATCATTATTACCTACAGGAGCAATCCAGGGATGCTTAGAGGACAATATGAAAATGCCTGAAACTTGTGCACAAATTCTCTTCCTTTTGTAAGGCTTTCTAAAAACACTCAGATTAATGATATTTTAGAGCAGCATTTGCTCTGGAGTGGTTTAAATGCCAGTGGTAATGATATAATCCCCTAGTTCAATATGTAATAATGCCATACCCTTTTAACTGGTTGCAGCAACATTCTCATTTTAAAAGCTGACACACAGCAAGGTAAGAGGTTGTTATGTAGGGTGTTTCAAGTGCTAAATGTATATGAAGTTTTCTGTCTTTCTTCATTCTTTCCTTATGGAATAAAATAGCCAAACTCCTACTGTCACCTCCCCTGTTTTGGTGCTCAGAGAAACCAACAGCTGGACATTAAGGTGCTTTTCAACTTCTTATATGGATATCAATCAAGTTTCACTGATTCCGTGCTCATGTTACTGTAGCTTTCCTTCCCCTGGCCCTTTTGGGACATACATATGTTTAAATTACTCATTAGCTAAAGTGCTTACCTGCCCTGCATTTAATCAGAACTAAAGATTCTCCCCCTCCTTCTCTGCAACCTGGAGTTCTGGGTTTGTGTTCAGGTGTTGATCCCTGTGCACAAAACTTTGTTGTCCATGCAGTGATAGTAATTTCCATCACTTCATAAATGTTATTTTCTCAGTAATACGTCATCTAAATATGCCATCAAACTTGTTCTGTTAGTTGCAGACTTGTAAGAATATTTTCCATTAATTTTAGATCTTCATTTTCTTCCCCTCTTTTCTTTGAAGCTACTTCACTTTTCAGGGTGTTCTGACTTTAAGGTGTATTCAGGGTAAGAGGTGTTGTGTAAATGCTGCTGGTAGCAAGCTCAAGGGTGTGGGGTGTGTTTCCACGTTCACACTGCTATTTGTATCAACAGCAAAAGCTCCTAAAGATGAGTAAATAGGAATGCTCATCCTGGAAATCGTAGACATGACATAGTGCAAGTCTCTAAATAAAGAAGGATACTGCTTTTGCTTACTAGAGGTAGAATGGAAAGCTCATTTAGTATTTCTGAAAATATTCGGTTTTCATGGTCATGTAATCAGATAAGCTCTTAATTAAAAAAAAAAATGAAAGTGTTTTCCCACCACCAGGATCACTGAGACAAAAGCAGTGGCAATGTGCTCCACAGTGCTTTCAACTCTCTGCCTCTGACAGGCATCAGACTTGGAAGAGTTTCTGTGTTTCCAGTTCTTCTTCCTGTTTGAAAAGGCTGCAAGTGAGATCAGATCCTGGTACACTCAAATGAATCCAGGGTCCAGACCCTAAGAATGGGGTTAGGGTGGTTATACCTCAACACAGCTCTGTGAAAGAATCTGGAGAGGTGTAAGCTACTTCCAGCAACCTTACTCTCCAGACAGTTATTCAGTCCATGGTACATATCAGATTTTTCCCCCCGAATAAAATCTATAATGCTGCCTGAATAAGAATTTAATTTGTAAAGGGGGTAAAATCTTGACCCTATGAATGGTCTTATTACCCCCCTCCCCCCCCAAAAAATAGTATATGCTCAGGCTGCCTTTTGCATCTTCTTTTACTTTGCTAATCACTTATTTTACTTTGCTAATCAAATACTAAACCAAAAGTAACCATAAAGTTTTATTCTGCCAAGTTTGGTTTTTTGGTTTTGGTTTTGGTTTTGGTTTTTTTTCTATTTTTATTCAGCAGCTCTACACAACCACCTTACCTTTCTCAGGGACCCCAGCAGAACACAGCAATATTGATTTAACACTCAAAAATGTGTCTTGCAGCAAGCTGACTTTTCTGTTGGTTTGTCAAAGACTGCCTTAACCCCCACCCTCAGCAGTGATAGCAACTTAGTTGTCACTTAGGGAGAAAACTTGTGAAGCAAAATCATGTTTGTGCTCTTTCAGCCTCCAAAGGGGGAAAGAAACAAACAAACAA
>VWYP01017934.1:0-91907 GCA_013400435.1 Pycnonotus jocosus | reverse complement strand
AAAAAAAAAAAAAAGAAAAAAGAAAAAGAAACACAAACAAAAACGAACAAAGAAAAAAAAAAGAGGTTGATTTTCTATTCAGAAAAAAGAATAAAAAGCTCTGATATACAATATGTAGAAGTCTTGCATTGTTACTGTAAACTTTCTAGTAGTGTAATAGGCACTGGTTATCAGTCAATAAAAAGAACTGTTATTGTTCTGATGTCCTGAATAATCCTGCTGAACTCAAAGCACAGATGTCACACCAGTTTTGTAGACCTCAACTACCAGATCTTAGCGTTGTGCGTACCTTTTTTTCCTAATATACAAATGATAGAATCTTTACACATAATAAAAAAAGGAAAAGTTAGGGGCTTAACAAATGTACAGTAGGACTCTGTTTGTGTGACATGAGTTAAACAAAGTTTTGTTTGATTGCATTTTTAGATTTCCTTTGTTGTTTTTGTTTGCTGTGAAATTATGAAAAAGCTACCATGAACATTTCTTACCAAAGTCTTGTGTAGATGTTTTGTAGCTGTCTGCCTAACACCTTATTATTATTATATTATTATTATTATTATTGTTATTATTTTGGAATAAAGACATCTTTACTATGAATTTTACACTTGTATGAGATTCTGTTCAACTAATACGATTATGTACACCAAAAAAACATTTATTAATATGAGTCAAGTCGTGTTCTTATTTACATTTGACTCCTGTTCAAGGTAACAGGATATCAGGAGTGAGTGGATTTTACTAGAACCAGTCATTCTTTCTACTTGGAAGTTTTTTGCATCAAGGTTTTTGTCAAATAGTTTGTTGTTCTTTTGAAATCCCTGGGTAGCTTAGGAACATCACAGAATGTATTTGTGCATTACTCTCGTGGGGGTTTTGTCATTGTTGTTGGTTTTTGATTATATTATTACTATTTAAAAGAACACATTTAAAAGCCTGGTGATACATGAAAGGAAAAAATGGCTCTCAAAAAGTCTGAGATTTGTGAAACTTTTAACTTTGTGCTACTGGAAAAATGTTTTGGGACACTGCTGGTCTGAGTGTGCCACTGATAATCACGCAGAAACCATAGAGGTGAGGGGGGCCACACAGCAATGCTGCTGCTGCTGCTCTAGAAATCCAATTGTCTGTGACATCTGCCGCCAGGTAAAAGTGGCCAGTATGTTCACAAAAACCCCCTCCATCCTAAAGCTGAAGTGTGACCAGGCTGAGGGAAAGCTGGAGGTAATAATTAAAACAGAGTAAAACCCCTCAACCTCTGGCTACCGTGTTTAAGGCATTTAGTGCTCTTTGCTCCACCTGCAAACACATCTGATATTTTTATTGCAACACTTTCAACCGTGGGACTCAGCCCCTTAGTGTAGTGTTGTGCAAAACAAAGCAGTTTTATCGAGCTGAATGATGCTGGGTTCTGCCTCTCCTGCTTTCCAAAGGACAGAACAGCTCGTGCCATCCCTGCTGGGTGCATTACGTGCTCAGCAGGCAATGACACTTTTCACACGTGGTCCAGGGGGTCTTCCTGCACCTAAAATGTTAATGCTGGGAGCTCTGCACTCTCCTCTTCCTCACTGAAGCCCTCAGCAGGCTCACTCTGCCATCAGTAATAAACTTGCAAGCACTGAGACAGGAGAGCCCTCCCTCTCTGTGCAAGTGCCACATTTGCACAGGGAGCAGAAATTAAGCCTGTCACAACTCACAGTTTGCTTCCTTTCCATGGCAGGGTATTTTGAGATAGGTCTATTAAATTACAGATTTTTATATAAATTTCAAAGCCTTAAACCTTCACCCACCATGGCCCAGGTGCAAAAAGCACCCCGAAGCAGCTTGGTGTGTACCAAACCAGCTGTGCCTAAAGTGCCTTTTTTATCTGAAAAAGAGAGAGAGAGAGCATGTGCATATAAAGCCAAAGATGGCTCAGTCACAGAACCTTTCCAAGCAATTTTCTTCTTCCCACTGATGCTCCCAAAAATATTGTGATATTACAAGGAGAATGAATATAAAGGAGAAGCCAGTGGCACTTTCAACAAAGTCTCCTTAAGTGACCTCCACAGATGCAACTAATGAGGCTGGGGCTGGGATTTACACTTCTTGATAAGCCTTGAGCCAAGGGAGCTGGGCCAACAGCTGATAAAAACACAAAAAACAGATCCCACACTTCACTTGTAAACCTCAGAGTGTCACATATTACTTTATCCAGAAGTTAAAAGGGTAAAAAAAAAAGTTTTTTACTTTTACACAGTATCCTTAAGACCACTTGGGCATTTAGGGAACCAAAGCAGTGTCTAGCAGACACAGTTAGATTACAAGTAAAAAAAAAAATGAAAGTGGTCTATGTCATGATTTCAAAGTGCATAAAAGGTTAGGAATGGTAAAATATAATTTCATAGTACTTGAATAAAAAGATACACAGGAAACAAGGTGCACAAGTATAGAAACAAGCAGCTGTACTATTAAAAAAATCAAAATATTTGTACTCGTTTTCAAATGTCTTCACTGAAGGAAAAGAAACTTTTGTCAATTAATGTACTTGCAGACATATAGTTCTTTACTGTTTTGCTACGTTTCAGCTTCCAGTTTACACGCACCTTAAACATCAGAGATGAGGACAGATATCAGTAAATGGTCCATTCCTGGAGGACACAGCAGTGTACAGAGAGGAATCAATATATCTGCACAAAAAAAGACCCGAAATGTTTTTTACTGGAGAAATAAAATGACATTCCACTAGATGGCACTGGAAGCCAACACAGACAGCTGTGTGTGGGTGAAAAGGAAAAAAAAAAAGGAAAAAAAGAGAAAAAACCGCAAAACAAAACCAAAAAAACCCAACAAAAAACTAAAATATAAACCCCAAGTAAGCAACTGAGCCTGTGTGCATAGTATCAGCGTGGGAAGGGACTCCGACCATAAATCAGCATTTTTCTCTGGTGTGTGCCCACTCCCTGCTCACACCAAGGGCATCACCCCTGCAGGGAGGCTGGAATCCTGTCCCAGCCTTCCTAAATCAGCTCAGGGATGCTCGAGGGTGCAAATCAGCTGGGAAAGGGGTAAGAGAGGGCAGGCAAATGAGCTACAGGGACACTCTGGGTTTCTCTGCCCATGAAGCCACACCTGCCCACTCCTCTTCCAGCCAGGCATCCTTACCTTGCCCTGCAGGGAAAAAAAAGTGGTTTTATTGACCTGTAGAAGCAGAAATCCTTCAGCCCGGGCAGAAGGAGAGAAGGGGCCCAGGATTTCAAACACTCCTGGAGAGGAGGTTTGAAGCCAGCCTCCCTGAGGTTTTGTGCCAGGGCGAAGACTCTGGTGACCCAGCAGAGCTGGGGGCTGGAGCCAGGATNGAAAAAAAAGTGGTTTTATTGACCAAGGGCTGGAAAGGAGGAAAACGGCTTGGCTGAAGCCAGGGTTAGAATTATAGATGGGATTTCGAGGGCACTGTGGCTCAGAAGTCACTTTGCTGCCTAGTTTCTTCTCAGGCAAGGTTTCCTGTACTGAGACAGTGAAGCACCTGTCATTACTATAACTTGAAGTTGTGGTTGTGGTGACATTGTTTTATTCCCTGATGTTGTAAAAAGATAAGCATTTTTGAGATGGAAACCGTTTAGAACTGCTAAAAAAGCTGAACCACTTGCTGCAGCCTGTGCACAGAAACGCAGCCCCAGCCTTGTGCTTAATTGGAGTGCAATGAGCAGCTCCTACCTACACAAAAGCTCAGATAAAAGCAGAACTTACAGGTCTGGAAAGCTTTTGTTTATTTATTTTTTTTCTTCTTGAAAAGCCTGTAGGAAGCATGGTTTTTGTGGAGAACTACCCAAGAAAAATTACTGTGTCACGTGCAAAAATCCCCACACCATTAACAAAAGGCAAAGTGCCTTTGCCATTTATCATAAATAATGCAAAAATAAGAAATTCTGCAATACTTATTTCACCCAGGTCATGTCCAGAGCCATTTCCCAAGTGATGCATGGCAGCATCAATTCCCTGCCCTCCTGTAAGCAGGACTTGCAGCACAGGTTTAGGATGCATCCCATCAAAAATATCCCAGCTGGAACCAAACCATGACGGGCCAAAGGCTGGGCTGTGTCCCAGCTGGGATTTCAGGCTTATCACAGGTGCTCGTTCAGTGTTCCCTGAAAGTTTTGTAGCTCTGAATCAGAGAAGGAAAAATAAACCTTAAAAAATTAATCTTTTTGGAGGTTAAACAAAACTTCAGAACTTAAAAATAAACTTCATATGAGAATACCAATTTAGAAATATTTTTGCTGCAGCTGAAATTAAAAAGTCAAAATGTATTATTTAATTTCACATGAGCTAACTATTTGGAAACAGCTTTTTTCTCTTTATTTCCACTAAAGTACATTTTAAAATTAGAATGGTCTTACAAGTAAATATGAAAGCAGCCTTGTCTGTTTTGATGTAATTTGAAAAAAGCTTCAGCATGAGTCACCTAACAAAGCAGAACATTTCAAGCTCTTTATCAGAAAAGATAAATCATTAAATATTATTTTTTCTATTTTTGTCAATCAGGAAAAAAAATCACAGTTTCAATTTTCAATAAGAACAACAGGTACTTGTGTTATTGCAAGTACTCGTTGACAAATTAATTTTAATATGTAAAAAACACTGCACTGCTAATTAAGATACAAATTTTAAGTGGTGATTACAACACACAGTACTCAAAGAATACTCCTAATATTCTTTATTTTAAAAACTATTTTAAAAAGCTGTTTTTCCTATTTTAGAATTTCAAATATAAAATATTTGAATATAAAATATTTGAATATAAAATACCAGCCAACTCAATATTCCTTTAAAATAATCGATTTCTCACCAAGATTTCTTTTTTTGGTTTATATTTAGACCATTAGCTGAAAATTTATGGTAAGCACTGGCTTACAGAGAGCATCCTGCCTACCACATTTCAAGAAGGGCAAAGTGGTTGAAGCAGTAATTTGTGAGCAGAGCTGTACTTCCATAAATCCTTTTGTGGCCGTAGGGATAACAGGACACCTGGGAAATCAGTTTCAATCACAGAATTTGCTTCCTTTTGTATGGCTAGAAAATGAAGTGCTGCATTTATTCTAAAGTACTATTAAAAAGAAAAAAAGTCTGGGGTTGGGTATTTCTATTTTCTATAATTTTAAACATATTCATAATTAATAGTTTGAACCCTGAAGAAGTTTGCTCTCAGATGAATTTTAGAGAGCTTTGCATTTCTGGGGTGACCAAACCCAGAACATCTTCTCTAAGCAGGGACAACTCAGTCATACCCATCAAGATGCTCCATCTGTGCGTTTGATTCATTCCAGGAAATAATTAATTTCAATTAATACCTTGAATTCCTTCAAGTACCAGCTTGAAGCTGTTTCCAGAGGAGAGATGTGCAGGTAAACCTGAGTGTGCAGCCCAGGCTGGAGCCCCTCTGAGCTGCGGCAGCGCGGCTGCAGGCGGCAGCATCGGAGCAGCTTTCCAGCACAGGATGCTCTGCTCTTCCCCAGCCTCCCACGCTCCAGCAGAGGCTCAGGCAGTGCTGGGAGATGAACAGCAGCAGGCAGAGCTCTCCATGAAACGGCAGAGCTCTTCTGGCATCGATGTTTTTGGGCTCAGCCACACAAACCCAGGCACAGCGAGCGGATGGGAACGGTGCTGAAGCTGATGGGGTTCGAGGCAGGGCAGTCCTTCAGGCTCCTGCTGATCTTGGAACTGGCTCCTTGCACATTCCAAAGTGCCGCCATCCCTCGAGAGCAAGGTTCCTCTTTTAATTAAGACAGCGCTCTACAGCAAAGTCACTTTGGTGTAGATCCTAAACAGAACCCGAGCTGTTAAAACCATCGGTATTGTCACGCTTAAGCTTCAGGTGTGCAGCCCACAGAACAGCCCTGCAACAACACTTCAGGCACCTGAAACCCCTTGCTGAGTATTTTGGAACAGCCAGGACTCTCAGAAAGGATCCCATAAAGAACAGCAGGAAATTGACTGTTCAGCTCTCAGTTTTCCAACTGCTCCTTTAGGTCTATGGTTTTCCTGAGCTGCTGCTGCTGCTGGCATGAAGGGATTGTGTTGGAGCAATTGGGAGCTGGGTGACAGAAGGACAGCAAAACCAGAGCAAAGCACAGTGTCAGCAGAGCAAACTTTCCTTGTGATACCACAAAACCTGTTCCCTCTTCCCTCCCCTCAAATCCAGTAACACCAGAACGTTACAAAGGCAAGAACTAGGTTGCTATGGCTACTATAAATTAACATCAACACTTTCTCCTTAACACTTTCCCTCTTCCAAATCTAGTTGCTGATCATACGAGCATTAATCAAAAATTTTGTGTCACGGTACCAATTTAACACAAATGTAGAATTGTTTAGGTATTTCAATAATTCATTAGAAGAACACAGAATCACAGAATTGTTTACATTGGAAAAGATCTCTCAGATCATCAGGTATTGCTTTGCTCACAACTAATTTTTACACCCCACCATGCATTGTAGCAGGGACTTAGGATTCAGCAGAGAGAATTCATTTGTAAAGGATTCTCAACAATTTCTTTTCCCACTTTTCTTGCCTGTCGGGTAGTGGGTTGGATCAGGCATTGTTCTCTGGTATGTGGATTATGTAATAGGTCTTCACACTTTTCTTGTTCACTATGTATTTCTTCAATGCAATAATAATAACAACATCCGAAAACCTCTGCAAACAAGAATCTCTCTCTGTAGGAAAGAGGACTGACAGAGTGAATTGGTCACACTTCCTTCCCAAAACAGAGTTAAGGTCATGCACATTTGGAATCCTGTTAGTAAATTGCATTACATTATCTCTGTGTGGTACAGTGAAATTGCAAATTAACCCCCTTTAAAAGTGGGTCAGCTCCCATCACCTAAAGGATCAGCACTCTGTGATCAATCTTAATATTGTTACCAAGTAATCTGCAGAGAAGTGCTTGGCAGACAATGGGCCCTGACTGCCTGCCCGGGGCTCCTGCTCTGTGATTAATGGTTCTGCTATTCCCCATTTCAGCCCTGATAAGTTACACCTGTCCACCACTTAGGCAGGCTGCGTCTGGAATGCATGGAAGCACTAAAAATCACCAAAAGCCAAGGAAAAAAAAAAGAGGGGAAAATGTTTTCAGTGCTTGCAGGAAGAGTTGCTGGAAGTTCACTTTTCAGACTCACTCTCCGACATCCACATCCTTTCAGTGCTCTCAGTGTAACACTTTCCAGACATGCACAATGCTTTTTACATATACAACTCTGGATGTATGCTTACCATTGAAGGAGATTTTTGCTGTTATATCCTTATCCAATTTGCCAAGAGAACAAAATCTGTTATCTAATGATCAGACTGAGTTAGGCTGCAGTCACCCAAGTACTGGCTGGTAAATCTGTGTAATGTACGGACAGTGGATATTTGTGTGCTACTATTTATTTAAACCAGGTATAATGTATGGACAGTGAATATTTGTGTGATACTACTTATTTAAACCAGGTATTTTTGGCCCATAATATTTTGTGGAGGGGTTGCTGGCTGAATCATTGTTGATTTACTGCCATATATGAGACATCTCTTCTGACTGCTGCCACTGCTTCAGTTCTTCTTGACACACAGGGCCAGCAGCAGGCTCTCAGCTTCTCAACATCTCTGTCTGCCCTTTAAGTGGGGTTTAGACATGACAGTGGCTTCATTTTGGATTAAATGCAGCTGTGAATTTTATTAATGCTCAACATAATTATGAAATGGTTGCCTCAGCTTGTTGTTTCACACCATGAAATGCTGGGTGGATAAAAAAGGCTTAATGGCCTTGACACCTCCTTGTTTTTGACTGACTACCAGTCCACCCCAACCTGGCACAGCATTTTTGGGGTTTAAATTGGGTTCTGGGCACCACTCTGGCTTAAAATGGAAGCAAAAATTGAAGGGCTGCTCATTGCTGCCCTAGAGCAGAGACAAACTGGGACAGTACCAATAGTCCTGAGCACCTTGCTGTGGCTTCAATAACACATGGTAGAGAGCACCCACAATGCAGAGGAAGAATCATGAAAATGCAAAATATAACTTCCAGAAAAATATAAAAGATATAAAAATATTAAACTTCCATATAAAATATAACTTCCATATTAACAAAAAACCCAGAGTTGTTTGCTCCATCTACTCCAGCATTTGCAATAACAATGGCAATGAACAATGCAAGGACAGGAGCAGGGAGGACTTTTACCTCATAATATAAATTCTGAGGCATTATATTGTTAAGCACAGCTGCAATTTGTTTTATTTTCCTGATAGAAATTATTTTCTGATAGTTTTTATCCAGACATCACTGGCTGGTGGTGCCACATGCTGGCATTTTACAACTATAGCCACACAGAGGGCAGAAGAGCCTACATAGTCCCTGCCCTCCAAAAAGCCCTTTTAGAATAAAGAATGTGGTGGTTCAACACTGGAAAAATATTTCCTCCAAAATCTTACCAAGCAAAATAATGGCTGTGTGCTTTCAAGGTAATTTTTGGTGTTTTCTCAGGCCACACTTGGGTTAATGCTCATAACTTAGTTCAGCACTTTTCCTCCATGAGTTTATGGAAGCCAAAATGCTCAGTGACTTCAGCAGGATTTCAGTGTCTAAGAGGACATAAAGACCATTTCTTGGGCTTTCTTTGCTCTTTCAGAAACTCTTCAGGATCCTCTCTTATTGTTTTGGGTTTTAATATTTAAAGAAATGTTAATCAATTTGTCTGGAAACCCTACAAAACTGAGCGTATGTCTGGCTGCAAAAAAAAAAGTCAGCAGAAATTGTACAAAAACATAACATTCATATGGCTGATACTTAACTTTTCAACAATTTCGCAATTCCTTATCTCTCCAAATTACACATTTCCCGCAGCCAAGAGATGACTAAAAGGATTTAAGCGAATTTCACAACTTTGCAGATAATAACTGAGAACAGCAGGCAAAATTGCACAAAAAAAACCCCAAACATTTTTCCTCCCCTCCTCAACAGGACTTCATCTCAGCATCTTGCCACATAAAGTGAGCAAACCTTCCCAGCACAAAAAAAAAAATCAAAAAAACCCAGCGTGAATCTCGTGATTTTTAGATTAAGGCATGTGAGGGGTTTGTTTTGCTTATCTAAATCCACTTCCATGGGGTTTATGAAACATGATTTTTATGAAACCTGGTTTTTGTGAAACATGGGTTGTATGAATCATGGCTTTTGTGAAACATGGCTTTTATGAGTGCCCCGTGGAAAGTTCTCGCTGCCACATTGAACGGACCTTGCCTCGTATGTGCTGGAAAAGGGGGTTTCTAAATGAAGACAGTTGCTCCTGTAGGATTTAATCGACAAGAATTTGGAGATAAAACATGCAGAAATACAGTCCCCACCCTCCTCCTCCCCTCAGGAGGTGGTGGTGGCTCTCATCAGACCCAAGCAAGCTCTTCTGGAGGAGGAAGAGAGAGAACTGCGCGTGGTGCTGGCACAAGGCAGGAAATCCAAGGAGAAAGCACATGGAGGAGGCTCAGCTTCCCGACCTGCTCTCCCCAGGACTGAGGCAAAGGGCTGGGATTGCAGATGTCCAGATGGAGCAGGGAGAAGCTCAGCAAAGAGCGAGGCCCCCTCATCCCAGCCCTCTCCACAGCCCTGTGCTGAGCCCAGGATTTGAACCATCTGTGCCAGATCCCCACAGCAATAATCTAATATTTTAGTTGGCCATAAAGCTGGAAACAAACAGCAAAATAGGGATAAAGTGTAACAAAAGCCAAAGAAGTGACAAAACCAATTTGAACGGCTAGGGGAAAACAGAGCAAAAGCATAATAAATATAATTTTAATATCTCCTTGCACCAGTGAATTGACAGGCAAAACCGAGGATGACTCAGATATTTTTCAAAAATTTTTAAAAACTGAGCTGTTACTCACAAATCACTTGATTTTATTTTTTCTAGACATCCTTTGGTTTTGTTATGTTGGGCACACACTTTGTACAGGGATGGCTTTATTTTACACAGAAGCACAACAAAGCGCCGAGCCTTCCCATGGTCTGCTTCTATACTGTGACCAGTTTGGGTGGCTACAAAAAGAGTTTCCATAATATACCCTTTAACTTGGAGCCACTGAGATTTTTGGAGGGAGAAGGGTTATTTCTTTAACATTTTTCCAAGGGAAGGCAGGCCAGGAGAGCTTATTGCTCTTCTATACTCCTATCCTCCTCCCACCCCAGGACATTTCATTATCAGTGTTGGATACTTGTGGTTTTGGTTGTTCTTGGAGTTTTGGTTGGGTTTTTTGATTTTTTTTGTTTGGGTTTGTTTTTGTTTTTTGTTGTTTGTTTGTTTTTGTTTGACAGTTTAAAGGCTCCTTAACTTTAACATCACAATGAGGTAAAAGATAGTTTTGGCCTCATGAAATGACTTCATTGACTCCAGTGGAACACCAGCAAAGATCAATCTATTCTACAGCATTCTTTAAAAAAAACCTAAAATATGACATAACTTCTATATGAGTTGTAAATCCAAGGTATTGGATCCCACAAAAACTAAATTATAAAAGGAGGAATTATGTAAAACCCCATGAATCCTGATATGGGCTATCATTCCAAGGTGGATCAGGTGCAGATGGGTTTTTTTTGCCTGAGATTTCAAAAGTCCTATTTTCATTTGGATCCTCCTAGAGCAAACACTAGAGAAATACTACCTAGAGAAATACTTTTTTCTTCTCCTCTGCTTAAACTGTTTATACTGTCTTACTTCCCAGAGCTACAGTGTGCAAAAACCTGGATTTTCTTCATTAAAAATAAACAGGCATTCTCTACAATAACCTGCTTCTCCCTTAGAATAAAACCAGGAGAAGATTGCTACTTCACTTTAGCTGATATTGCTTTGAGCAACCTGGTCCTGGTGGCAGATGTCCCTGCCCATGGCAGGAGGGGTGGAACAAGGTGAATTTTAGGGTCCCCTCTAATNAGGTGTCCCTGCCCACAGCAGGAGGGGTGAAACAAGGTGAATTTTAGGGTTCCCTCTAATCCAAGCCATTCTATGATTCTGCTAAGAATTAGAGACCTGACACATCACATCCCTTCCTGCCTTTTGCCAGCTCTGCCAGTCCATATTCTGACGCTGTATATTTTATGAAGCATGTTAAGTTGTGAGCAAATGTGAATAATTTAATGGTCCAATACTACAAAATCAGCCATTCATCCAAAGCAAATGGGAAGTGGAAAGAAGAAGGAGGCACTGCAGAGGGGAGAGTCTGTGCAAGGAGGTGGTGGAGATGTTCTGCTTTTAGATGATGGAACCACAACAAAAAGTCAACATTTCAGGCCACCCACTCGCTGTCTCTGACCTCCCCTGTCTGACATTACCCTACATCTGTGGCAGGATATATTTTTAAGCTGTCCTAGAATGATGTCATGCAATAACCAAACCCCTGTAAATATGGATCTTGTCGTCAGCAGTGAAACAAAATTAGCTTTTATACCAGACAAGAGCTTTTAACCCAGCCAGTGATGTGATCAGAGGAGAAAGGAGAGAATAAATCTTGGGCTCTTCAAATGCAGCACAGGTTTAAGTGCAAACCGTGAGTGCGTTTAAAAGCAGAACCACAACTCACACATTACTAGAAAGAGAGTTGGGAGAGGGGAGAGTTCTTTTCCCAAACCAGTATCAGCATGGAGACAGTACAATCCTGGAAAAGGTAATGGGGGAGCACTAAAGGAATAGCTCATGGTTCTACCACAAAATAGACAGGTAAGTTGTTCTTCTGGTGTCTTAAATCCTAGATAAAACTTCATTCTATCCATTTGTCTCCTGGCATATTCAGGCAACAGTGGGTTCATCTACTTCAGTTTCCATCACTTATAGCAAAATTTTCTCCTCTTGCAAGGAATTCGGGTCCTACAAGGACAGGGGAGGAGAAGGGAAGGATTATGCTAAAGGGAATATACAAAGTTGTAAAGATTTTATCTTCATATCCACAGAAGAGCATAAAACAAGCATTGGAAAATAACAGAATCTGAACCACAGCTGCTTTATGTACATCCTGGTGTTGTTTCTCCTATGAGAGTGGTCCTGATGTATTTCTCATCTGCTCCACAGATCATTTTAATTAAAGCATTAATAGATTTCAGACTCTCAAAGCCAGAGTATCTATATCCAGCCCCTGTCAAAATCTGTATCTTCACACTTACGTGCTCCCGTATGTTTTGTTCAGCCTCTCATTGAATTAATCAAACACAGCAGCTACTCCTAATGGCTTTTGTTAATCAGCTGCATCCACCAGGGTGCAGGCAGGCCTGGGGAGCCCTGCCACAGCCACACGTGCTGAGCCCAGCTGGGCTGTGCCCCCTGTCCCCATGTGCAGCTCACACCCATCCTCTGCTGCCACCAGCCACCAACTCCTCCTTGTCACCAGCAGGAGATACAGCTGCAAGGCTGAGGCACTGAGCTGCCCAGCTTTGGTGGAATAATGGCAGGAATTTCACCTTTGCCAAATGCAGAAAAGTGGATTTTGGAGCTGTCAAAAAATACCCAGATACTCTGTGGCTGTTTTTCTGAGGAAGCTGTGTTTTCTCTCCAGCCCTGAAATATCTCTTGCAGTGCTACAGAAAAACATGCTCAGATGATTATTTTCATATTTTTAAGTACATGGGAATCCTTGTATTCTACACATTTCCCCCATTCCCAACACAATTGGATTTTGGTGGGTGATTCATATAACAGTGGCTTCAGCTTAACCCCTTTGAGTGCATCCATCATTTTGGGCAGGATCATGAGTAATGGTGCCTCTCCAAACCTAAATAACATACTTGAGCAAAACATTCATCTGTTATGTATATGTTTTCCATCCAAATAGCTTCACCTAATAACTCATGAAAGCCTTTAGTAGAGGAAAATGATGAGATTAAACATGATGCTTTTTGATACACTTGCTCCCTTCCATCTCAGAAGAACAGTATTAGCTAAAGCCATTCATTTTGTGTAAAGGGATCTCTATAATGCTTCATCTGCTAAACAATTTCATTAGAATCTCCATCCCTGGTAGAAATGAGGTGCAATTTAAAACAGCCAGGGATTTTGGCTGCCCTTATCACTACAGGAGTGCAGCAAATCCGTATTTATTCAGTCTAACATCAATGAGATGATCTGTATGTTACAGGACCTTCCAGGATGTGACTCATGAGGCTGAACTCGTGAAGAACAAAGAGCTGTCCTCTCACCACTGCCATTTGTTACAGCATTTGCAAAATGCTGGTACCAGACAAGCACTGGCTGACAACAATTAGGGCTGCATAAATGAAAAACCATTTCAAACCAACAGGCCTGGGTCACCACCCAATCTCAAGCCCCATAACATGGTTTGCTCTTTTGCAGACACTGGTTTCAGAAGGCTGGAGAGGAGATGAGGCAGCTTTCATCACACCAAGCAAATTAGGGAATACTTTTCCTGCCAAACTGAGAACACGGAGGTGGAAATCTCTCTGCTGTGGTACGAACATCCAGAATTCTGGCACTACCAACATTTTCAGAGGTTGATTTGCCTTGAAAAAGTAGGTTAGAATGTTGTGCAAAGAAGGTTCAGGAGGTACTTGCTGATGGTTTTGAAGACAGTGTTAAATGGTGTGACTTCCACAGACAATATAGGAGTACACATGTAACCTTACCTCCAAAAATCACGGTGTGCTGTGCATTCATCAGAAGTTAAATCTCACTTGACTGTGGAGATACTGCATCCTTCAGCTCATAAAGCAGCAGGAAACAACGATTTCTGGAAAACAGAAATTTGTTGGAAGCCTGCCTGTCTGCCTCACGTAGAATGGGTTCAACACACACAGGTATTGGCCTCATGAGTGCCACAGGGAGGATTGCACAAACCAGAGGCATTTTTGGAGGCAAGACAGGTCACTCTCCCCTCCTAACACTCAATGGCTCATCCAGTCCTTTTAACCAGCTCATTCTCCTGGTGCTTTTTGTGCATCACTTTGAGAGGCAGCAGAGGGATCAGCTCCCCACGAGGAGGCTGCTGGATATGGAACCCTGCTGCAGCAGAGCAGCTGTGGGTCAGAGGAGGGGAAAAAAGAGTTATAATCCCCTGCAGGGTCTAGGGCTGTTCAAATATTCTCACACCATTGCTGCAGAGCCTGTTCTGGGGTTTGTTTTGTTTTGTTTTTTCCTTTCTCTCTGCATGGTTTCGTCTCTGCTTCCCGTTTGAAGTGCACAGAAAGTTTTCGTGGTGCCCACACAAACGTTTCCATAGTGAATATTTAAATACAGGAGCAGCATCCACATCAGTTATTCCAGCAAACCGTGCCCTCGTGAGGATGCACAGCACTTTAGGATCCAGCAAACAAAGTTCCAGCCAGGTTTTATAAAGGATGGAAACGCCACACAGGAACAAACAGCGTTTTATTCTAATGAGAGTGGGATTGAACCAAACCCTGTATCAGGCAGAGCTGCCTCAGGGGGAGCATCCACATCTTCAGCAGCACCCTGAGACTGAAGCAACCCTCTCCCATCCACCCATAGACAAAGGGCTCTTTGATTTGAAATGCAATGTGGCTGCACAACCGAGCATTAACGACCCCAGAAAGCTTTCGAAGGTGCTGGAGATAAATAATTCCAAACAGGGATTAGCAATGGAAGCTGCTCTATGTTTCTCAGTAGCTGAGCACAGCTGGTGAAAAGTAGGTTTGGAGGTTTAGGGCAGGGGGGTTATTCCTGACATAACAGAATAAGGAAGTCTTTAGAAAAGCTGAAGACACAAGGACTGAAAAAGCTTCTGAAAATGCTGAAAATAACAGAGTTCAAGGAAAGGGGAACAACAAGAGTAATGCTATGCATTTGCACACACATTTTGTTTTTTGAAACCTGCAATCTGGGGAGAAAAAAACTATTCTCAAGAAATAGTGTTCCCCACTCTCCTGCCCTGATTTTTAAGATGCTGGCTGGAGGTCAGCATTAAGCAGGGGACTGTGACACCCAGAGCTCCAGCCAAAGGACATTCCCACTGCAACTCAGTGGGATCAATTTTTTTAGTTTCATGCAACATATGTAATATATTCTGATACAATTTTCTATCTGCAACACTTCTGAAACATTATTTGACCTAGTTCTCCTGTATTTATTATCTGTCTGTGATCAGCCTCTCTTTCCTCATACACATCATCTTGCAGAATGAGTTTCAGAATCAAATTCTGGTCTCAGTATGGGTGTATTATTACTCTATATAGAAGAGAGATGCTTTTTGAGAATACAAGAGAAGCTCATACTGTAGTTGTACAAGCTCCTTCATATCTGTGCCTTTTGATCAGAAAAATGAAAGGACTTTTCTTATCCAAGTGCTCTTCAGCTGCTGACACCCTGACCAGCATTGAACAGCACACCTATTTCCCTCAGATCCCACGTCCTGAACCTGTGTCTGGGGTCTGACACTGCTAACACACACCTCTGTCACAAGGATAAGCCCCAAAAACACAGGGGATCTCAAACCCAGGTACATATCCCTGGTCCTACATCAGGGGATAAAGGCCACACAAAGCTCTTTCACTCAGCAGCGTTTTCTCTCCTGTTTCTGAAAGCTTTCAGACCCAAATTCATCCTCCCCCCACTGCAAGGCACCACAAGTTACCTACCTTAGAGCACACAGGCTGTGGAGCAGTGAGCCAGAGAACACAGGACTGTGCAGGCATGGAGCAGATCACATTTGAAATCAGCTAACTCACATTCCAAAATCTCCAGCCGTGGCCGAAGCAGCCCTGGAACGAGAAATGTTCTGCCAAAGGTCACAGAGCCACCAGAGATGCCCTTTTGCACCAGCCCCTGTGCCTGCATCCCTGTGCCCAGCTCCTCACTGGATCTTTTCTTCTGCTCTCCTTTTTTTTTTACCTCTTCTTGCCTTTGACCATTTCCTGCTTTATTCCATGAGCCACCCTGTCCCATTCCCTGTGGTCTCTGTGTCCAACTGAAGAATGAAAACACCCCTAAAACATCAGGATCTTACTCTAAATCAGGACAGCATCTTCCAAGTTCTGTGGTGTATTTTCCTGTGGCAGATTTAGTTAAATACACAAGATTGCTACACACGTTTAGTGAAAAGCAGCAGTGAAATTCCTGTCTCCTTTAGTAATGTCCCTTCCATTCAGTCTTCCTGCTTTGCTTCCCACTCTGTGCCCCCTCTGGGTGGAGAAAGGAAAGTGTTTTGGGGATTGTTTTTCCTCCTAGAGAAATCCAGATGCCACCTGCATAATGTTTCTGTCACTTTTGACAGGTTCTCGAGATAGTGGAATTTATATCAGCCAAAGTTTAACGAGAACTCAAACTTTTTAATGTAAAAGAATCCCATACAAATGGAAGCCTATCACATAAACCTTCAGTGCAGTAGGATTCCCACATTTTAAACATTGAATATTTTCTGAAGGGGAGAAAGCTTTCCTCTCCATCATCAGAACTCAGAGAAATTGTTGAATCTACAGAAATGAAGCACAGGGCCACTAAAACACTTCATTATTCCTTCTGAGCACTGTTCAAACACCACTATTTACCACTGAGGCTGTAACAAAATTGCATGTTTCTACCCTGGCAGGAGGAGCCTTCCAGAGTCAATATCCACATTGCTGTGGGGAAACACATTTAATCTCCACATAAGCTCTCTGCAATTTTATTATTATTATTATTATTTATAAAACAATGTGTTGGGTAAATAGCAGCAGCTCCATCTATGCGTGGTGTTAGCGGGAAGCTGCTTTCAGAGAGCAGCAATTTGCAAATCAGCCTTTTGGAAATGAAGGTGGGAGCACAGCAGCCTCTCACTGCACTGAGCATCACCCCTTGAGCCTCTGCCCTGAGTTCCTGTGGACTTAGCACCAAGTTGTGCCTTCTCTCCAGTTCACACACACCATTTTTACTGAATTAAATATTACCTCCAAGCAAGGATGGGAGGAGTTTTAATTTAGGCGCTGCACAAACACAGAGCTGGAAGGAAATGCACTTTTTAAAGGAGTATAATTATCTAGACCAACAAACCTGGGAAACAACTGCAGGGAAGAGTGGTGCCACCCAATTCATTCACACAAATGTACAAAGGTGAGGTGTGCTAATGGCTTTACAGACTTCTTGAGAGAAAACACTGATTTATTGACTATTCCTGATGGTGATATCATACTAATAGCATCCTTTTCCTCAAATTAAAGGTTTTATATTGCAGTAACACTGTAATCACAAGTAAAAAAAGAAAAAAAAAAGGGAGAGAAAATTAAGGCCAGCCTGCTTGGAATGTACAAGAAGATAAGCACTCATTATATCAATTTTATATAGTGGGAGTTATTAATTTGGCAATTCAATTGCTCAGGGGCTGTGTCATTAATAATCAGGTGATTATGATGAAACAAATACTCTCACTTGTGGAGTTAGACAATGAAACAGCCCTAAAGTGGAAAAACTGAATTATAATGTTTATATTTTCCTCAGATTTCTGCAATAAAGTCAGTGCATGGACTAAATTTTGGTAGCAACTTCTTCTTTTATATCTGTATCCCATGTGCCTGTCTTTGCCTTTTATTATTACTGTTAAAACTACATTATAAAAAGGAAAGAAGAGAAATAAAGCCGGAAAATTTGATGAAGTACAAATTATATATCTTTGCTTTCAATGCCTTATCCTCTTTAAAATTAAGCTCTCCCATTAAGCTGGCAGTGCCCTGTCACTGCACTGCCTCAGAATAATAAAAATATGCAGAGGAGCCATATCTGCTTAATTATCCCACTTTTTTTTCCAAAAAGCAACCCTGCTGGATTTAAAGAGATGTACAACTTCAGCAGGGTTGGGCCCCACACTTAGAGGGATGAGGGATTTTTTTTTCCTGCTGTGGTGTCTCAGAGCCTCTCTGTTTTGGAGACTCTTCTTTCCTTTCAGATTTCTAACAAAAAAGTTAGAAAGCCCCACAGCTTCAATGCACTTTCTAAACATGCCAGGTGGTGTAATAATATAAAGAACATGTCATAAAATCATTTAGGTTGGAAAAGACCCTGAAATCCTCAAGTGAAACCATAAATCTGACCCATCCCTACAGCCTTCCCTGCTCCTGGATCCTTTGACAATATCTGCAACAGAAATATGCTCAAGTTTTCATATACAACGGTTTTATTCTCTATTGATACAGTGAAGGAACAGGAAATACGCTTTTAAATCCTAGGTTAAAAGGAAAGAAATGTTAAACAAACAGTTGTTTTTCCTCACATATACAAGTGACTTAAAAAAACCCAAAAACAAACAACCAAAAGAAAAAAAACCAAACAAAAAAACCAAAACAAAACCAAAACCAACAACAACAACAACCCTCCTGGTTTGAGGAAACTGAGAGAGCAGTGCCCTGGGAAAAAGACAACAACTGGATGTGAAAATTTGAGAAAGAAAGATCTCAATACAGGTATTGTTTCATGGTTCTCTCCTTAAAATGTTACAGAAACTCTGAGAAGGTCTCTGCTGGACAGAACAATTCATTTTTTCTAGCAGCAGACCACTGTTTAAATTCACTGTGTTATTCCATTACCATATGCCAGGGAACTCAGGACACAGGGTAATAAAAATTAAAATTAAAAAGGGGAGTTTCCCATGAAAATTTGAAGGAGAATATCAGATAGTACAACCAACAGCAAAAACTATTATATTTTATATATTTAAATGACAATTTATATATTTAATATGACAATTATAACCTTAATCTAGCTATGATTTGAACAAAACTGATATAAAAAGCAAATATATTTATGATCCTTCATGATCACTATTGTCTGCTTCTTTTCTTATGGAGCAGGGACATATTAATCCAGTTTAGAAATGCAAACTTCAAGGAAAATCACTTCAAGAGCAAAGAGTAGAAGTGCTGGATTCTTGACTTAATTCAGCCCATCTCTACTGGGAAAAGGGCAAAAAGGAGGGTGTTCCTCTAGTAAAATAACAACACTGCTATAAAGCAGCAGCCATCTGCTTTGGGTTGTTACCTCTCTTTATGAATAAATCTAGCATAAAATGAACAGCTCAGCAGAAATTAAAATCTTATCCAAAAAGGATTTGGATCACCCCCCCAGACTTTTGCCAAATGACAAATGAACCAGTTTCTGAAGGCTGGAAGAGCAGAGGGAAACACATAGGCTGAACAATCCCTGAGACAAAGGAAGCTAAACTCAGATTACTTCAATTTCCTGAAAGGTTTCAGCAAAGGTTATACAGGATTTCAAATACAGAAAGTAAATAGGACAGGAACTGGCATTATTGCTGGCATTTCTAGCATTTACTAATTTGGGTATGTAAACACCAGGAAATGTCTGCATAATTTCACTGTTCAAATCCATGGATGGAAGGTGCATTGACATTTTTGGTCAGTCCATTTGCTTTCAGTTCAGAAATAAGGTTTGCTCAAATTCTGCTGAGAACTGCAAGGGAAAAAAGGAGGAAGAACAGATGATCTGTGATTCTGCCTTCTGTTGAAGATGGATGATTTTTTTCCTACTCTCTCAAAGGAAAAAGAGAAGATGATAATGCTTAGAGCACACAGCAGTGGCACAGTGCCGAGGTTGTTTTTCTAGGTGTGGTTTTTTGTTTGTTTTGTTTTTGGGCC
Organism: Pycnonotus jocosus; assembly: GCA_013400435.1. Classification (NCBI taxonomy): domain Eukaryota; kingdom Metazoa; phylum Chordata; class Aves; order Passeriformes; family Pycnonotidae; genus Pycnonotus; species Pycnonotus jocosus. The sequence continues at coordinate 72,324 of VWYP01017934.1, read as the reverse complement.
TTGAACAGATCACCATTGTTGTATAGCTCAGACACTCTTCATTCCCACTTTGGAGGTCTTAAGTGGGACACCCAAATAGAAGAGAACTCTTGGAATAAGAGCTCCATAACCCCAAATTATATTTGTTTGTTACATTACTCGTAAAGGCAGTAGCTCACAATACATGAAAAAAAAAAAAAAAAGTGAAACTAAAATTCCCTCCATGCTATGGAAAAGCAGGCAATGTTCTACTCTTATATTTAAAAAAAAAAAACTATCAAAGAAACACACAACAAAACCAAAATTCTGCCAAAGCCTGTTACTTTTACAGAATGAGGCAAATTTTGTGAAATTTGGAGATCAGTCGTATAAGTAATGCAGAGTTCATTGTCTTTCCAGCTCATAGTTTAAAAAGATCATTTTTATGATTTTCTTTGATCTCTGTAGGTTGTCCCTCTTACTGTCAGAGCCTATTGGAAATTTTGCTGATGAGATAATTGTAGAATTAATAGATTCAACATGAAACTTGATTAAAAACTGGATTTCAACAGCAGAAACACAAGAAATACTCAATTGCCTTGCTGGAATTCATCTAATTTGAGGGGGAATCATTTGTATAACTGTATCAGCTGGACTCAGGAAATTCTGTTAGGTTCACACAAAGAAATTTCCTTTTAAGCCATGAGAGTCTGGACTGGAGGAAAAGGCCAAAAGAGACAGGGCATCTGCAAAAATATAATTTTCAGGCTTTCAGACCACCCTGTATATGTGCATTTTCAAAACATGGAAGAGATAATGCATTTTTGTTTCAGGAAAGAAGAAAAAAAAAAAAATTGAAGTAATCTCCAACACTTGCAGGTCTAATTTGTCAGATTATCTTGGCACAAAGTAGATAACAAATCACGACCCAGAAGTTCTTTTTCCCTTAAGATGCTTCTTCTGAAGGGTTCTTTCCTTCTGATTAAAGATCTGAATCTTTAAATTGCCCTGATTGCAGAGTGCCAGACAACGCAGGGCACCGGAGCATCCTCGAGAAGTTCATCAGCACCAGCACAAACCCTGCAGGGGACTGAAGGACATGACAAAGGCACGGGGCAGGGGTGGCTGCCAGCAAAACCCAGCCAAGGCAGTGCCCATTTTCCCTCCCCCAGGCAGCATCTTCAGCTAAAAGAGCATTTGGGTGAATTCACCTCTAGCTTTAAATCACACCACCTCTTCTTTTCTCAGGGGGGCTCACCCCTGTGCTGCTGCCCGTGTGCTCTGTGCAAGATGTATTTCGTGAGGCAGGTCTGACCCTGGTGGCAACAGAGACAATAAATCCATCAAACAGCATTTTTGGAAAAATGAAAAGACGTTGAATCTGCTGGCTGAAGCCTCCTGTCCATGAGCCTGAGCTTTCCCCTTCAGCTGGCTCTTTAGCAGCAGGAATGCAAGCAGGAATCATACTGGGAACAGTCTGACTGCTGCAAGGCTGCTCTGTGTGTTTATATAAAAAATACAAATTAGCATGTGATTCTTCTATATATAATGGAAGCAAATTGCCTGGAAGAAATCCTGCAGCTACCCACTTTACAATTTACTTAAGACAAACATTCATTTCCAGTCAGAAACAACACGGTGATTTTTTTGACAAAGGTGACTCTGGAACTGCTTGGAGTCTGTACAAGAAAAACAAACTGGTACCAAGGAAAACAAACACACATTTACAGAAGGAACCCTTATTTTACAGCTATATAAATTGTGGAGCCTCATTATCTGGGTTTAACTGTTGCAATATTTCTGACATCCCTGTAACACTTGAAGAAGCCCTCTTTTATTAAGGAAAGAACCAAAAATCATTTTAGTCTCTGAAACAAAATTAAAATCTTTTTCCAAGCTGAGTTTCCTTTTAACAAAAAGGAGAACAAAAAACTCCATAAACCCTCTCAAAGGTTCTATTTCTGCCAGCCTGGCTTATAGGAAAGGCTTTCAGACACACCAGCCAGGCACAGACTGCAGAGGGGAAGCAAAGCAAAGATTAAGAAGATCCTGGTGAGTTTGCTTCCAGATCCCAGCAGGAAAACCACAGCACAGTCAGGACACTGTGTGTGCACAGCCACAAAACCTTGCACATCTAGTTTTTGATCAGGTAAGTTTACTCCGAGCTTAGACTATTTGAGCCACACATACAAGACTAAGAAGAAAATAAGCAAAGAATATTGAAAAAGCAAAACAAACCAACAAACCCCCAAACCCTAAAAAACCCATTCAAGCAAATTTCATATTTTCACATATGACTATCCTACTAATAAATACATTTTTAAAAGGACAGTTAGAGTAAATATTACCAACCTTCATCTCTCTATGTGCTGGATCATATATTCCAATTTTTTACATTTCATTTTAGTGCAGATCTATAAAGGAAAATTGGTAAGCACAATTTATTATACAGGAGCAAAGAGGAAAGGGGATTACAGTTTACTCTCACATTAGCAGCCATCTGAGCACAAGCACATTAGAATAACTCTATTCCATTAGAACCCAAACCCATCCCCTCCTGTCTCCTGCTTTCAGGAATGGGAAAAATGTTCAGGCTGTGTACTTTCTCCAGCACACCCTGCCAGCCTTGCCTGTGCAACAAGGAAAAGAATAATGACACAACTGGGCTTTCTCTGCACTGACAAGTGACATCTTGGGTTTAAAATGCTGCAGAATATTATCCCCAGGCTTTACCACTCCCTCGTTTTTCGCATTTCACACACCTAACTTCCCATACATACACTAGAAGCAGGACCCCAAAGGGATGTGAGCTGTGAGTGGTTAAAAAAACCAATTAATTTTTGGATGAAGGCCAGTGTCTACTTACAGGCTGTGATGTATTTAAAATACAAATGTATTTAAAATAAAGAGCTGATCAGCATGTCAGGCCAGGCTTGTATCAGCCTGAGGACTCATGCACATAAAGTTTAGCATGTTAGCAGGGGTCAATGATAGCACAGTAAATGCTATCCTCCTGCCCAAAAAAGCAATCTCAGTCTCACTAAACCAGGAGAAAAGCCTGCCTTTTCCATTTGCCTGATTCTCTTTGGTTTCTTTTCAGTTTTGAGACACTGTCGCTGAAGTGTCACATCGCTTCATCTCAGAGAACCTGAGAGGAAGAGTGAACATTAGGAAGTTTATGCATTTACTCCTGCATCTGCAAATCACTGAAAAACTGCACAATTATTAGATGTACACAGGCAGAGGGGTTAATTTTTACTTTTTTTTCTCCTGTGCAGTAATCCCATGGAAATCTCCTGTGAATTACAGGCATAGGCATGGACACACACCAGCAGGAAAAACAGGCTGAAACTTCAAAAATCAGTGTAAACCAGAGTTTCTGAACACAACTGGTCAGCACCAAGAGCCAGAGGTGTGGGCCAGCTGCAGACTCATGGCTTTGGAGAGAGCAGAGAGTTTTGCACAGGTTGAAAGGGTTTCTACCTTTCTGCTTGCTGAACGAGCCAACAGCCTGGGCAGGGCTGCTGCTGACAATTCTCAGCAGTAAAAGTAGCTGTTAAATCTTGAATTAGTTTGAAGTCAGGCTCATTAAATTCGGAAATGAGCTACAAAGATGCTTTCAAAGAGGATGAGCAAGTGAGTCAATTTTTAATTACTTATTAAGGAGGGCTTTTCAGTAGAGGTTGTCTTTGCAACTATGCAAAGCAATAAATATAACAGACTTACAGCTGGTTTTGTTTTCATGACAAACACCCAGGATTTGATGGGAGTAGAGAGATCAAAGATGGCTTGCTTTGACCAATATTTATGTAATATTCTGTCTTCCAGCACACAGATAAAAAAACCACGAACATAACATTCTCTTCTTCTTAAAGGAAATAATCCATGTATTTACATTCAAACAAAAATAATGAGACCTTCTGTTCAAGTCATCTTAAAACTTCCCTACACTCCAATCATACAAAGACAGGCTTTGATCAAATTCTGGCACTGGTACAGCGAGTTCAACTGCTGGAAGATTCTGCAGGTCATTACTCGTAGCTGCCCTCGTTCATTCTCACATTTAATCTGCCTGCATCGACCCAACGAGCGCGAATCAATAGCGACAAAGCGAGGGACTGGAATGATCATCCAGGAATGTGCTGTGCCTCATGGCACTCAGGGCTGCAGCTTCTGCCTTGGACCTGTGGAGTTTACCCATGGTCTCCAAGCAGAGGGCATCCCTGCCTGGCAGGAGCAGTGGTGCTGCACGGGACAGCCCACACCTCCTGCAGTGATTTTTGGGATGTGATTTCCTTTCCCTACCCTCAGGCAATTCCTCATTTCATGCTGTGGTGTCTTAGGTTGCAATGCAAGATGTAACCAAAAGTATGTATTCTATCACCAACTGTTAAAACCAGGTGGGGCAGTGCTCTTCATCTCTTCCATGACTCATCCCTCATAACTCCAGGGGGTGATTCTCTGTTAATGGGCAGCTGTTAAACCAGGTGGGGCAGTGTTTCTTTATCTCTTCCACAGCCCATCCTCCCTCCAGGGGATATCTGCTGCTAATGGGCCATCAAGGCTCACTGCACCACTGATAAAGTTACATCATTCCATTGGGAGATGCTCCACCCAGGGGGAGGAGTCCAGCATTCCTACCTGGATAAAAATCTGAGACTCAGAAACACCAGGACAGCCTGTTTGCACCGAAATCCTGGAGGAAGAATAGACCTATCTTGCCACCACTGGACCTCCAGAGGAAAACTACCCCCTTCCACAGGATCGTCTCTGCTCCAACAGAACCACATCTGTCACTCCAGGAGGACTTGATTGGACTGCTGCCAACACCTTGACCAGCAGGGTGTCAGGTCGTGTTCTGACTCTGTGTTTTCTTTTTGTTTGTTTTTTTTGTACTACTACATTTTCAGTTTAATATTCCTAGTAAAGAACCATTATTCCTACTCCCCTACCTTTGCCCAAGAGCCCCTTAATTCAAAATTATAATAATTTGGAGGGAGAAGGTTTATGTTCTCCATTCCAAGGGAGGCTCCTGCCTTCCTCAGCACACACCTGTCTTTCCAAACCAAAACACCTGGGTAATCCAGAAATCCTTTACCCAGTGCCTACCACCAGCTGTCTCTGTGATCAGGAGACTTTAATGCACCCTGAAATGTAAATAACACACATCACATAAACACCTTCTCTCCAAATCTTGGGTCTGGGTTTAGCAGGGGCCTCCATGACACCACAAATAGCTTTTAATGCATTTTAGCATGGCCAGAGCACATCTTTGCAGCCACTAGGCCCTGCACAAAACCATCACCACAGCACCAGATGGCTCCTGACCTCCAGCACAGCACCAGGACCAAACCCAGACTGGCACAACCTGCCAGCACCAGCGTGCTCTGCACAAGGCAGCAGAATAAATCAGAGCCATCATAGAGCAGCACTGGGTGGTTGCCCTCAGCAGATGACAGCGTATTTTTATTTCCAGAACAAGAGAAAATGGAGATTTTAAGGCTAAGAGAAAGCATGTCAAAACGAGAACCTTTTGCTTCTGAATAATTCTTTTCACTAAAGCTAGATCAGCTTCAATAACAAATAACTGGAGAAAAGAGACTTCCAGCAAACCCAGGAAAGATGTGATGTGACATCCCAACGGAAAAAAATAAGTGATCTGTGAGAGAATGGAGAAGGGAACATTTTACATCATTGCATGTATTGTATCTACGTATAATATATTTTTATGCATTCATTTTTAAATTTTTAATATTTATGTATATATTCTATGTATATATGTACATACATGTAGTTATGTATGTATAATATACATAATATTATGTATTAGTATAATATTGTATGCATGTATAATATAATATAATTGCATGTATTGCATGTACGTAAAATATTATACATTCTTATTCCATTATTTTGATCTCCCTGATTATGCCAAAGTGGAGTTTAACCCTGACTTCCAATCCTTCCCTCTTTTAAACATGTAAAGGATTGGCATCCTTACTCCAGAGCATGAAATCTGGGTGTAGGTTCTCATACTCAGCAGAGAGATTGCAGAACATATCAGCACCAACAATGTTGTCTGCCACCTTGGTGAAACGTCCCCACATATTTTGAAATGCACTTCCATGACAGACTGGCTTCACAAAGCCAAAACCAGTTTAGCTGATTATTTTCAGTACATATTCCCCCAGCACTCAAAGGATTTCAAAACCTGACAACCTATTGCTGAGAAGTATATCCTTTCTGAGGAAAAGATCTAAGACTCTGAATTTGGAATTTTTTCTGCATTACTAAAATTAAAAGCACTGAGAATGAAAAGTTTCAATTAAGTCAATCCTCAGTTTAACATTTCACATGGTTAATTTTTATGTTCTGAACAAAAAAAGGTGACAAAATCAGTGGAAAGAAAATAAGAAATTTTTAACTAGCAGAACTTACCTGTAAATACCACTGCAATATGCAATGTTCCTGTGGTTTGGCAAATATAATCTGTTGATAAAATTCTTCCCTTCCTTATGAAGTAGTCTGTCTCAAAAAACAAATCACGGGGTGATTAATTTAAAAATGTATCAATAAATAACTTAAAAGGTATTCTGGTTTGAAAACTAAGTACTGATCATATTGTTTTGCACTGCTAGAAAATCTGAAGAAACTGCTAGAAAATCTGAAGAAGCTGCTCAAAATCAAATATACTTTTACTCTCTTGAGGGTGAGCTCAGCCATAAAGAAAAGTCATCGGGACCAATAGTTTTTAATTTTACTTAAGCATTTTTAATATAATGCCTCAAACTTGAAGTATTTAACATTTCATTCTAAATGCTTACCAGGACTCTGAGATTTTTGAGTTCAGCTTCAAAGACCAGGACCAGCTTTTAAAGCTTTTTAAAGCAGCAGGAAGGTGTATGATTCAGGTGGGTGAGTGAAAGTCCCAGTAAAAAACCATCAGCTTTGGAGTAACACTGGGAGGAATCAACTCCCAGTTTGAATTTCAAATTCTCCAGGTATCTAAACACAGTCTCCCAACACCCCCAAAGCCACTTTTTTGGGAAAACCAACTTGACTATTTCTTGAGAAGCATGTGAACAGGAAGCTGGATGCTGCTGAGGCACGGGACTTGCTCAGTCCTGCAGGATGCCTTGAGCAAAACTCTCTGTCTGTGGGATATATTTTTCCACTTGGGGTCTTTTGATCCTGCCTTGCCATGAGGACACAGCCCCGAGAGCTGAAACACAAAATGCCTTCCCCAGCCCCTTCATCCCTCGCTGCTCACACTCCTGCAGGTGCTAGAGGGAGGGTGAATTATCTCCAGAGGAGCCTGCTGCTGTTTCACTGCCTAAGATGAGGCTCAAACCACCGAGCTGCTACATCAAAGACCATTCCACTACCTCCACTTCCAGTCCATTTGTGAAGAGTGCACTCTGTGCACCTTTTTAATGCAGACCAAAGGGACCACAGCTTCAGCAGATGGCACAGAAATATGTGCACTCCTAGTGCACAGAGGCAGGCTCCTGGGGCTCTGATTCCATGGCAATGAGTTAATTCTCATTCCTGCTCTCTCTCAACTCATTCAAAGTAGGTGTTCACAGACTGGGCTGCACTCCTGCTGCCTTGAAATGCTCTTCAGATGTGCCTAACCTTGTTCTGCAGCACATCTTCCAACACAATTTAAGTTCATGCAGAAACCATCCTGTAGTCCATGTTCTAAATCTGGGTTCTGGATTCTGTGCTTCTACAATCAATGCCAGAAAGTGTTGCAACACTTAAATTCAAGATAACCTGGATTTTTATTTTGCCTTGTTTTGCAGTCAGCTACTAATCAGTATAACTATTTATGTTTCAATATAAAATTCTTAATTCAAAGTACAAAAAAAAAAGCCTCAGTTAAGAAGAAAATAGCTTACCTATGTTTACTAAGCAATTAATAAATAATAACTAATGTATGTTGACTAAATAAATGAATAAATAAAGTTGATGTACTATTTCCAAACATATCTAGGAATCTGGCAATTCAATTTCTAATCCCAAATCCACCAAGATTTTTAAAGAACTGCACTCCAGTGTTACAGAGCACTCTGGATACAGGAGCATTTGTGCAGAGCCTGTTAAGTTCTAGCTTGGAAGACTTTCTACAGCAAAAAGCAAAGTCATGCCAGGATGTGGTTGGTTTGATGAATAATGGAAGGAGATTTCATAATACAGAGCTCTATTATTCCTTCAGCATAAAGTGCAACAGAGGAGGAAAGCTAAAAACACGGGGGTATAAATTTATCCTAATGGAGAGCCAGGCAGATTGGTTCCTCAAAAGGGGCAGGATTGGGGTTTTTACAAGGGCTCACAGTCCCCTGGCCAGCCCTGCAGTGCCAACCAGGGATGACACAGCATGCAACTTGTTGCGATTTCATCTGAAAAACAAACCAATAAATGACATTGCACTGTTCTTCTGGAGGGATGAGAAGCACTCCAAGGTTTAGCTGCTTTCACAACACCACCCTGCTAGGCAAGAAGCTGGAGAAAAAAAAAAAAACAAAAAAACCCAGGAATTTTTGATGAAAATGAAATGCATTTAAGATCTTTAAAAACTTCCCTTCATTCAGTCTGCAGTTCCATTTCTGTAACCCCCACCATGGTTCAGCCACCTTGTGTTTTGTCAGTTCTATCTCTCCAGCCATCTAGCACTGTCACCAGCTTCATTTTTGAGGGCGTGTGATGGAATCACACGGTAGAGCTCTTTGATTCAGTGTTGTCTGGGTATCCCTCTGCCATCCATCATCTAGAAATTTATACTGCTTTTCAGATCAATCAAAGGAATTAAAGCTCTTCAGGACATAATTTGCTTCCCTGCAATTTCTTTTCCTGGCAAAAGAAAACAGAAATTCAATCTGTCTTCGCTGGAAGTCCGAAAAAGCATTACACTACATGCTCACGCTCAGACAGCTGAACATAAAGGTGTCTGGCTCTATATATCTTAATTTTCCTCTCCTGGAATCAAGAACAATCATTGCAGGGATGCGGTGTAAAAGCATGTTCAAAGCGAGCCTGGCTGAGGCAGGGATCATTTCCTTTGGATGCAGCACAGTGCAATCAGCATCTGGAGGAGACAAAAGCCTCTGTAAGGGCTTACAGAGCACAAACAAAAGAGGGGCAGATAATCAGTTTACACAGAACTCACTGTACCCGTGCTATCGAGATGGAGAACAGCAGCAGGAATCAGGCTGAGGTGAAATTCCACTTTAGGATTGCTAGATGTGTGAGGTCCAAGGGGGCCACTCCCTTTGGCAGGCAAAGGGCTGAGTATGCACTGCCAGGTCCCTCAAAGCCCTTGAGCTGCCACAGAACCCCCCCAGGAGAATCTGCTGAAAGGACCTGGAGGATGGAGCACTTTGGAAACTGCCTGCAAACTGTAATTTGAAACACTCCCAGCTCCCATCTCCTGCCTGCTGCCACCAGCAGCACCTGTGCCTGCCACCAATGGACAGCTGTGTTCCACCTGAAATGTAGAATTTATTTCTGAAATCTCATTTCGTTTAATTAATGCCCCTTTTCACCCTTAAAGCCTAATTTTGGGAATTCTGAAAACAAAACACAACGCAAAAAGGGGAAAAAAATTGCATCTTTGACCGCCATTTGTGAATAATTTTGGTTTAATAACAATAGCTTTTTGGTAATGACCTAAGCATACCTTGTTTAGTTAACTATTTATCCAAAAAATAACTTCCCTGGGTCTAGCCATGGTCCCAGGGCACTTCCGTGCTATGTAAAGCTCTAAAGCAGCATCCCCTGCCTGCCCCAGTAACATCACATCATAAAAAACCCACATTTTTACCATATTTTCAGGACTCAGCCATTTTTTAAAAACCATACTGTGCCATAACATGAAGCATCTATTATTGCACCAGTCATAAAAGGCCTCAGAGATTTGTGATAGATCTAATGTTACTAACCCAGTCTGACATCAGAGGGCTCAGGTCTAAAGTGTTTCCTCAGAGGAACAAGCATCTGTAAATAACTGTATTGTGTTGTGTTAAAAGGCCTGAGAGCAGCCACTTTATGACCTGTCCAATGTCTGCTTTGAATGTGCTTCCATGCAGAGACTCCAGCAGCATTTTATGTATTTAACAATTTCTATGGAAAGAGATTTTTATCCCACAATAGCTACTGTCTGGAGGCATTTGCTTGGATTTATTTAATTAAAAAAAAAAAGTCTTAGGAGAAATAGCCCCATTATATTTCAAAACCAATTACTTCTGTCATAATTCTGCTGAGACTTTACCACAGGTTGCCATTTCACCATGACAGAATCCTCACCCACCACACTCCGTATTTTCTATTGCTATCACCAAAGTAATGAAGAATCTGAGATGAAAGACAGTGGAAAATTCAGTATCACCACTATGAATTCTTCCGTTCCAGCTGCTTTGATTCTCATTTCAAATTACAATCCTCTGCATAGCCACAACATCCTAAGCAATTGCATCAGAAGTGATTAAGATATTACACAAAAATGAAGGATTAGCAGACTGAGGGAATCCTGGCTGAAGCATAGAGATGAACAGATGAGTAACTCTGATCCTACATGGAAAATAAAGAAGTAAAATACATGTTCAATGAAATAAACTACCAGCTGGGACACAAATTAGTATTCCTCTCTTGACTTTCCTGGAGCTATGCTGATTTACATCAGGCAAAGATCTGTTCCATGGTTTAGCCCTGTCATCAGTAACTTCTTTGCAAATTACTAACTGTGTGCTGGAGGCCAAGGAGGCCAATGGTGTCCTGGGATGCATCAGGGAGAGCATTGCCAGCAGGTCAGGGAGTGACCCTGCCCCTCTGCTCAGCCCTGGGGGGCACGTTTGGGCTGCTGTGCCCTGTTCTGGGCTCCTCAGGACAAGGGAGACAAGGAGCTCCTGGAGCAGATCCAGTGGAGGGTAACAAAGATGATGAAGGGGCTGGAGCATCTTTTATCAAGAAAGGCCAAGAGAGCTGGGCCTGTTCAGCCTGGAGAAGAGAACTGAGAGGGGACATCATCCCTGCCTGTCAGTGTCTGCAGGGAGGGCTCAGAGGATGGACCAGGCTCTGCTGGGTGGTGCCCAGCAATGGGACAAAAGGCAATGAGCAAAAACTGATGCACAGGAAGTTCCACCTGAGCATGAGGAAGAACTTCTCTGTGCAGTGATCACACACTGGAATAGATTGCCCAGAGAGGCTGTGGAGTCTCCCTCACTGAGATATTCCAGACCCATCTGGACACAATCCTGTGCCCTGTGCTCTGGCATGGCCCTGCTTGGGCAGAGGCTGGAGCAGGTGTCCCACTGTGGGCTCTTCCAGCCTGACCCACCCTGTGATCATTTTCTGGGTTATTTCAGTTGTCTCTTTGCTGCATCATCAGCAACAGTCTCCAACATACACACAGCCTCCTCCCTGGAGTCCTCAATTTCAGCCTTATTCCACAGTGACTGTCACATTAGACAGTCCTTCTTGAAAAATGAAACACTTCTAGCAGAAGTCATTTAGTGCTATACCAGTTATTCACTGAGGAGCTGATATATTTGCTTTAGGTAACTCTTCTCCGTCTTCTAAATAATTTTGGGAGTTATCACATTTAGTAAGCAATGCACTTTCAAAATGCTTTGACTCCAGTTCCAGCCCTTTTACCTTCCATACAATGAGGCTGTGTTCTCACTGAAAATGCTCTGAACAGCAAATGACAGCCCCTCTTCTCTCTCACGTGGCTATCAGACTTCAGTTTGCTAGCCACTGTGGGCTCTCACATCTCATGAACCCCACACATGGAACCCGTACCTTTGTATTTTTCTCTCCAGGTTGACTGGAGAAACCACAAGGCAAAGACAGAGGACAGCTGTAACATAATAAACTGAAAGGATTTACTTAAATCTTTGAGACCAATGTCACCCTTTCTGATTGATATGTTCAATACTGTAATCTCCTGAGTAGCTGCCTGTATATACCTTCTCAAGAGATTGTGCTGCTAAAAGTCAGCTTGCACATGCTAGGGGGACAAAGGGCTACCTGGAAGTTTTATACATATTTACTGTGAATGGCACAAAATAATTTTAGTCATCTACCAGCTGGATTTAACCAGACTTTTGAAAACATGCTTCCTATGCTGCACATTTTAGGCTAAATTGTTGCAAGAATATATAAAATAAATTAAATAAATAAATAAAAGTGAAAGAAACTCTCCTGCTCCCTCGTGTGAATCTCTGTATGGAAGGTGTGAGAGGATGAGAAGAAATAACAAAGGGCATCACTTGTGTGCAGTTAGACTGGACTCAGTTTCTGTGGATTCAAAAAAGCATGAGATGATGCTTGGATTGTTTTACCCCTGCCTCCCAGCACGGTGACATATGCTGAGCTTTATTGCTTCTGAAAGCACCCTTGCAGCCATTCCATGAGGCTTTACAGCCTCCCAGTGACTCACTGCACATCAGCTGCTCTTGGAATCTCTCACGGCTACTTGGGCCTGGCTTGAGCAATGTTAAGTGTGGCTAAAAAAAAAAGTTGCTGTGCTGATGGCGATGTGCTTCACATCACAACTGTACCCAGAGAGCCTGCCAGGCTGAACTGGACACTCCTGCATGGCCCTCAGAGCACACCACACTAATGGACCGTGCAGAAGAAACAGAAGAGGAAAAAATATGAAGTTACAAAGTCTTCTTAAATCTCAAAACACGTCTTTTGTCTTGTGAGCCAGTACCTTTCACCAAACCTGGTGCTTCAGCCTGTCTGTGCACTGAGCAGTGAGACACAACACAGCCTAAAGCTGCTTAAAATCACATCTCAAAGATTCCCCCAGTGCTTGAGGGCCCTCAGAGCCATCTTCTTGGTGCTGCATCCACCACTTTTAACCCTCACTGGTGACAGGTTCTCCGGCTGGGAAAAACCCAAGGTGCAACTCATCTCAGAGTGCCTCTGTGAACAGAAGCTTGGAGCCTGCCAAATCCTCCCTGCTCCCACTTGTTTCAGACCCAAAGTGGAAAACTGGGGAAACTGAAGGTCCTTGTTTGTTTTCTTTTCTCATTCCTCAGGACTTGAGGAAGAACCACTTCCACTGGGGAAAAACCACTCACTCCATTGTATTGTGTGACATTTTGTCTGCATTTCTGTTTTTAAGGGCAGCAAAATCCCACAATGGTAAAAATGAATGAGTACTCCCATCCCATTCATCCCACTGGGCACAGAGGCTGACTGAAACAAATGCAAAGTAAATTGCCTATACATTATCAGACAAAGCCGAGTCCCACAACAAACAAGCATTAAATCTGCTTCCTTGCTTCCTAAACCCCAGAACCTCTGAGAAAGAAATAACAAAAAAATTTGAAGGCACACTGAATTTCAGCCTATTTAGATGCCTACTGTGCAAGGAGCCACCACACAAATGAATATGATGAAACCCACCTAGAAAATTTTTTTTTCTCTCTCTTTTTAAAATGGGCTGAGGTAAATGAGACTATTTTTTCTGGTTCTGAGCTGAAATGACCTGTCTCAACAGTTCCTTCAGAAATGTCTTTCTTTTGTCTAATACTTTCACCTGTAGCAGAGATGCCCTCCTACTCATAGGTAGGGAAAATAGGGATGTCACTGTGGTTAAAAAAATGACACAATTCTGCAACAATATCACCCTGATGCAAGCTTTGAGGAATTTCAGCCTTCTTCACCACTGAGAACACTGCTCATATCATGTGCTGCATGTACATATCAGTGCTGCCATCTCAAACTCTGAATATTTACTGGGCTTTTATATCCCACTTCAGCCATGTCTTCAACTCCCCACTCATTCACTTCTCAGCATCTGAGTGGGCAAACACACCACAGTTCTTCAGGATCATCACTTAACTCTCCAATTCCCTGACTAGCTCCTCCTGCTGATTTACAGGCTTAAACCTCTGCAACTACCACTGGGTTTGCAATTTCTGAAGCAATCTAATATCAAAGAGAGTCATTACATGAAAAAAAACCAACAAACCCCTGTGCTTTCTGCAAATAAAACCCAAGGTTATTCGAAGATACATAAACACAAACTCTCTCCTGGAGGAGGCAGAAAATTAATTTCTGATACCTGCATAGTTTACCTAAGCTGCAGGACGACAATTCACACTCATACAAGATTGGACTTTCACCCATTATTGCTGTTGCTTCCAGTATCTGATAATTTCCTGCTCAGCTTGTGCTGCTGGTATCCATGGCAGCTGTGCATCCCACCAGGGGTCTGCCCAAAACACCCTCCCAGAAAGGACACACGGAAAGTACAGACAGTGGGCAGAGGAAAGAAAATAACACAGGGGCTGGGAGGCAAAAGGGCTGCACTCTGATATTTAATCAGAAAAAAACCCCCATGGTAATTAGGGATTTCCAAAAGTGGAATAAGGCAGAATACATAGACATAAGTGATAATGAATGTGTCACTAAAATAAATGCTAGAAGGCAAAACCAAAGCAACCCCCCAAACAATAATTCTGCAATGATGAGTAAATAGTGAATCTTCCATACTTTTTATGCCCTTTTCCCTGCATTCTCCTCACAAACAGGCAAGTGCCTCATTAGGGGCCAGTTCAAAGGACGTTTTGTCACTGGTACCCAGAGGGTAGTGGAGAAACAAGAAAATCCTGGGTGTTTTTTCCAGGGACTCTTTCCTTTATTCCAGCCACTACCAGTTTTTCCTGAACATAATTCAGTTGTACAGAGGGAACACAAAATTTTGCAGAAATGTCACATCAAGATTCTGCCAGTGAAGACAATAATTTAAAAATCAATATCTCATGTAGCAGGACCGAACTGACAAAGGGGTCAGGGCTGGCTGGGAGCACAGGGGCAAAGCCAGACTTCAAGAATCACAAATTTCAGGATTTGTCAAGGCTAGGAAAAATGCTACTGTGTCCAACCAAAACCTTTACCAATAGCATGTCAACCTCCCAGAGGCATTTCTAGTACAAATCAAAGCAAGGCATTCCTCAGTGCTGCACCACCTGTGCTATTTGTGTTAAAGGATAAAAATATTTCCCCAAAATTTTATCATAAAACCCGAATACTATTCTCCTGAACCTCCCTTTGAAGTAAAATCTAGTGGAAGATGTGAAAATAAGTATCTGACAAAACAGCCACATAATAAGAGGACATTCAAAATCCTACCTAGTTCATAGAAAGAGACCTAATAATTAAAATAAATGATTGATCAAGGTCTAAACCAAAGCCTTGTAGGGTTATTCCTGCCAGATATTTCTTTTTAAATCTTCCAGTAGAATAAACTGCAGCAGGAAAATTCGAGTTCTGTATTTCATGTATGAGGTGATTGAGGAGTTCCAATCACCAAAATCCTTGAAAACCACTGAAAACTTTTCACTAACTGTGAACTTTTGAGAAAATAAACCTCGATACAGCAATTACTGCTGCCACTACCAAGACACAAAGCAGGAATTTAATGGAGAGCATTAATAAGGAAACAAAGCAAACATGTTATCACAATGTCTGAGGGAGTGAATTTCTCTCCACTGTATTATTTCTATTAATAAACAAGGCCAGACAGAAAACACACTGTTTGAGAAATTATCCTGACCATCCAGCCACTTTTAAACTCTGAAGAAAAATGCCCCTGCAGCACTTCTCATGAATGCTAATTAATTTTCTCAACAGGTCTGTGGGATCCAGGAGCAGCTTGAGCCTTTTGAGCTGGGGCAGACTGTAAACCCCTGTCAAATTCTTGTTCTGGAAACCCCCACACTCACCCAGGGATTGGATCTGGTGCAGCCCCAAGGTCCAGGAGTCCTTGAGTCGTGATCTTCCTTCCAAGGTGCTCATTAGAAAATGCTAATCCTTTTTATGGCAAGGCAGCAAAGTAAAAGGAGAACCATTACTTTGCTGCTTCCAACAGCTTTACTACTAATTTTTGCATTCCCTTCTCTCCTATTTTATTTTTATCTGTTTTGAATTGCCCGTGATTACGGCAGTGAGATTGAAAAAAACCCCAAAAACTTACTTGAGTTACAGAAAACATTACAAAAAAAATATCACAGCTCAAGCAAACAAACAAAAAAAACCCAACAAAAATTACAGAATCCTTGCCTGAAAGGAAAATGTAGAACTTTTTACTTCTGCTTGGTAACTTATGGAATACAGTAGATGATTACCCATTAATTATCCATTAATAACAGAAAATTTTCATTATCTGAAATGGGATGGGTACTTAAACTTAGGAACAGCCTTTTGGGAACAGTAACTTATCAACAGAAAGTTTGAGTTTGCAATTTATAATCTATTAAACTAAAGCCAGCATTTTCTGCTCTCAAAATAAGAGAAAATAGATTTTTTTTCCCCTGTTATTTCAGATTCTGAGATTGTATAATGCCTCTTATCTAAAGCTCTCCTTTCAATATTTGAATGGGCAGGGCTTTGGTCTGGTTGGAGGATAAACTGATCAATAGCAATGTTTCTGCACCTTAGCTAGAAAAGAAGAAATTCCACGGTGAAGTCCCTAGGGCAAATGCCAGTGTAAAGCAAATTTAAAAGCCACCCCCATCAGGGCTGAACGTAAAAGCCAAAAAAGTTACTTTTTTATCAACTTTTCTGACACTGAAACGTTCACTAAGTGCCAACACATAAAAATATGCTGACACAAACTTATTTTGAGTTCAAGTTGTTGAACAAAACAATCTGCATCTTATGTGGGTTTTTCCTGCTTGCTTTTGTGCCACAAGAAGTTCAATCCTCCTAGAAAATTGTTATGCTGTGTGTATTAAACCCATAGAAAAATGGGGCTTACACTCAACTCTCTCATTCAAATGGAAAAAATGGTACAGGTCTAAGCCTTATGTTTTAAATCTTCAAGCCTTCCTCTTGAAGCTGGTGGACAGATGAGATCACCTCTCAAGGATTCAGCAGGAAAACCACTTCAGGCTGAGAGTGTTTGGGAAGCTGCTCCTGACTCCTCCTGGGGCTGCTCCCCAGCTCCTTCGTGTCCCCTGCATCTGCTGCCTGAGCTCTCTGCTGCCCTTCCTCACCTGCACCACCAATCTGATAAAAGATATTTCCCAACAGCCCTCCTTCCTCTCCTTACAACAAAACACGAGGTCCTGATGTCCTCAACATCCTGAAAAACTCTAAAAACCCATGAGCTGGGACTAAACCTGAATGCCAGTGGCTGTGGTTTGAGTACATATTTCTCACCATTTCCTAAGCCTGTGCTTCCATTTCTGCTTCTTCCTGCCTGCAGGAGCAGCAAAGCCGTTCCCAGATCTTTGGGAAGTTAAATCAATTAAGCTTGAGTAATTCATGCCTTTAAAGCACCTCGAAATTATTGTACAACAAACTGAGCTGCATCGCTAGGTTATCTTATTTGGATTATATTTCAAGAGAAGATGTGTGAAAGTATTAAATAAACAAAACCACAATTTAATACTAAAAAGCAGCACAGTCAGACTTATTGCAGCCTGAGGTAACAGATAAACAATCAGTATTTCATCTAAACAGATATACTCCAGTAGAATTACTGAAATTACAATACCCAGTGCTGTTCTCTGGAGAGAACTTTAATGCTAGGAAAAGCTCTTTTTTACACAAGCACTGCCTTGTCTATAAAGTTAGCACAAACACCCTGCTCAAATACATCACCAATTATTTTAATCAGATCCTCCATCAAACCACCCCCTCAGCCATGTACATTATACCCAGAGACAGCACTGATAAGTGCTCATCACAAAATGCTAATGGCATTCCATTAAAAATACCCAAATCAGCCTATATGATTTCAAATATTGCACGCCATTTCTCCCTAATTGGTCTAAAAGGAATATTTTCCTTTACCTTTGGTTTCCATGTGAACTTCAAAATTGTTCTGGAACTTGACAAAGACAACCACTTTGATGTTCCTTTGCGTTAGGAAAATCTTTACCCAATAAATTACAATTATGTAAATATTAGCCCCCCTGGGGTATAAGTTCCTCTTTGAGGCATAAGATGATTAGAGCAGAAAAATTATTAGATTTGTCCATGACCACGCTATACTTTCCTTCCTCAGGAAATTCTGTTATCAAAGACTTTAATCCTATTCCTGCTAAAACAAGTAAATTTGGCCAAGGAGTTAAAAGGAACAATGCTTCATTCCACCCATTCAGGCAGCCCCCTAAAAGCCTGGATGATAGTAACATCCCCAGCACGAATATTCAGCTCCAGTTTTTAACATTGTGCTCTCAGAGTCATGAATGGTTTTACTCCTTCCCCTCTATGCTGATGCAGAACCTCGAGATTTTCCAAAGAACTGCAGAATGCTGCTGAACCCAGCTGGCAGCTGGACAGGCAGCAGGGAATAGGAATATCCCCTGGGAGGTGCAGGGGGATTGCCTGGTGCAGGGGTGGCACACAGCACTGCTTTTGACACGAGTGCTCGCTGGGTGATGGCCCTGATCTGGTGCTTGGAGGAAAACACGCTGGTTCCTGCAACCCTGGTTACATCACTGAGTCCTTTCTGTCCCCTCTGCACAGGGCACAGTCTGTACCCTGCTCCTGGAGGCTTTATTTTGAGCCTAGGAGTCTGTTTAGGCAGCAGGCAGTTTTCTCTGTTCCATCTTTGCTTGTGTGATTACGAAAGGCTCCAGCAGAGCTTAACCTCCTTTGTCTCAGAGCAGACCAGCTGGCTCGGGATTCGGGGTAGATGTTTCCCCATGGCTTTCCTCGTGGCTGGAGGCCATGAGACAGCCAGTCCCCAGGAATGCAAAGGAAGACAGAGCCTCTTACCAGCAAGCACAGTGGATCTGAGCTGGTTTGTAGACATACCAGGCTCCAGCGAAGGAAGGAGGAAGCATTATCTGAAATTTAGGGATTTCTCTTCAAAACCCAAGGGCAGAGAATATGGCCTGCTGAATAATTTACACATTAATGTTCTGTAACACATTTAGGAGAATGAATTAGGCCAGAGATCAGGGTGGAATTTTTAAGAAAGCTTTTTCTTCTATACATGGAATAAAACAGAAAGTGAAAGGTGTTACATGTTCATATCAAAACACAGAGCATATAGCCACTTTGCCAAAGGGTTATGGTAACTGAAGTGTCTGGCACAGAAATAGGAAAACAGGTCAGATTCCAAACATATTGAGAAGCTTTTGAACTATTTTCCAGAAGGGAGATTACTATTCCATAGGTTGGAGGTCTTGTCACCTGCTTAAAATACTTTCATACATACACACCTGTGTGAAAAGAACATATTTCTTTACAAGCACAAAAATAATTATCTAGAAATTTGGGCAGTGCTGATGGGCCTAGAAAAATCCTGAAGTGTTATGGGAGCATTTGATGTTCACATCCTCAGGTGGGGGCTCTTGCCAGCCTAGCTGTGGAACACGAGTTTCCCTTTTGTGTATTTTACACACACACACTAATATCTGTATATTTGTGTTTATTAAGCTACACAAAGTTTGATCTTGTTTCCCCCCAGTGCTATATTATTTTTGCACACAAAATTGGTACTTCTGAAGGTAATTAGAGTTCACCAGTACTCACATGAAGAAATTAAGCCAGTGCTGGCTGCTGACTTTAAGTGCAGCTCGTGGTCATTGGAACCTGGAACTTACCCTTCCTGGGAGTATTACCTAAATATCTGAACAAAAAGTTACAAGTTTCACCTTGGTTTTCCAGGGGAAAAATCCCTTGCAGCAGAGAGGGATAGCTGAACTCCCAAGGGCTGCAGAAGAACTCTGGGAACAAGGATATTCTCCTGCTGCCAGTGATGGGCAGGTCTGGCCCTGCCCCAGCCCACAATCCTACTGAAGATTCCATTGTAACTGATCCATGCACTTGAGTACAAAGGAGATTAAATTTTCTTTCTGGTCTACTGACTATGACTCAGTCACTCAGCTTCCTTTTTTTTTTTTTTAAGGTTTTTTGAAGAGAAAGAGTATAAAAGCTCTGCCAATCATGTTTGCTTTATCTTGTCCCATACCCTCCTTCATACATGAGAAGCTGCAAAGTATTCTTTTCAGCTTGTTTACCTGAAGTTTCACAAAATCCATACCCTTTTGAAAGCCTAAAAGCATTTAAGGAGAATTTCTTTGTAAAGCATTGCTAAAGAATGCAAATAAACTTTCACAGTGGCCTTAAGTACCTTCTTTTACCAGGTACTGTTAGCATGAAAAATATGTTACAAAACCTTGTCTTGAGAGCTTTTTCTTAGGTTTTTCACCTTTCCAGTGCTGCAAAGAGAAGGCACTATCCAAGAGAACCCTTCTAACCTTGAGAAAAAAGGCTGGGCATCGCCCAGAAAGAATTTATTCTCTTCTAGAGAGATGACTGTAGGTACATTCAGATATCTGTACACCATTCAAACAGAGAATTTGGTCACTCTCATTACTGAGTGATGAGGTTGGCTGAGATTACAGCTCCAGACTTAGGGCCAATCAGTCCAGCACAGGGGATGTTTCAGAGAAATCCATTACATGCACTAAAATAAACTCCACGCTGCTAGTACTGCTGCTAATGAAGCTGCAGCTTAACTCCATTTTTATTGAGGGTAATGGATTATTCTGTAACTGATTTCAGCCCATTTCAATGTGGCCATTTTATGTTAAAGGCACAATTCAACAGCATTAGGGAAAGGAAAATCAGGATCTACTACTTAATTTGTGTCCTTCATTAGCATCTCAGAGAGAAGCAAAACAAAATGAGCAGCTTTAGCAAAATAAAATTTTGGAAAGCCTGTTTTTGTTTTTCCCTTTTTTTCAGCTTGATGAGGATCTGCCAGAGCATTGCAGTCTAACTACTTGAACATGGCCTCTATTAACAAACTGCTATTAATTTTAACTTTCTCAGCAATACCATCACATGTCTAAATTGCTTTGGAGGTTCTCTAACTGATTTGAATGGTATCTGATCTTAATCAACTTTTTTTACCCTCATTCAAAGAGTTAGTATTGCACCCATGTACAAATTTGAAAATATTGTGGCAGTTGTTTGGGCTTTTACAAAGAAGAAAAGGATACATTTAACCAGCACATATTTCTAATTAATGGTCTTCATCAAATCAGCATCAAAAAATGCTAGCACAAAAATTAAAATAAATAAAAATCAAATATCTCATTTATGGCTATTCATCATTCTTAAGAAGTTATATCCTCACTTATCACTTACAAGGTTTGGGACCTGCTTTCTAAATGTCAAGGCCATTTCTCCATAATTTTCCTCTCAGCACTGCAGCCTTTCCTCTGGCAGTAATTTCAGGTAAAGCAAAATTTCACAACTACAACACTAAGAATAGCTTGTTTGGACCTTATTCTCTCTTTTTCTCTTTACAGACAACAGAAGTTTGACTTAGAAACAATTTTCCCTATCCTTATATATCTGGTAGGAAATCTTTCTTACTATAATTATCTCAAGACAACAGAACAATGTAGAGTAATGAAAGAAATAATTTAAGATCCTGCAAAACTCAATTCCTCAGTACAGGCAGGTAGCTAAAAACCTGATAAATTATTGCTGTATCATATGACTTTCTTAAAATTGGAAGAGAATGGACCAAAAGAAGCACTAAGAGGGCTGTTGTGATGCATGAGTTGGAAAGAAAAATAACTACATTAGAAATGTTCCAGATCCTATTCAGCAGTGGAAATTAATGGAACATTGTCAATTAGCCTGAAACACTTAGCCTAATGTATCTGGAATTTGAATGATGGATGGTTTATGTAACTCCACAACAAAGCTCAGCTTGAGAAAATTGGTTTCTTCAACTTCTGAAACTATGTGCCTTGCAAAGTGAAACAAACAAACAAACAAATCCATATATACACATCCATGTAACATTTCCTGGGGATACAGTCAGGCATCTCCTCCTGCATTAAGGCTTTCAAACATTATCCAGAAGTAAAGCCCTTGCTAAAAAGCCCAAAGGAAACATCTGAGTTCCACAGCAAACACCTCCCAAGCTTAACTTACCCGTGGAGGTAGGATTTTGAGGAATGAATTCCAGATTTCAGACCTTTAATGACTATGAACTGCAGGTGCCTTCTGGTCATCACCATCCTGCTCTCTTCAGGCAGAGGCACAAACAGGTGAGTGGCAAGGCAATGCAACAAGCTGCACTGAGACTGTAGCCACTGGGCAAAGGGCCACCATCCAACTCAGGAGCTGCTTCTTGAAAAGGAGAAAATTCCCCTTGCTTATGACTCTCTTCTTCCTGCAAAACTGCAAAATGAGAGCCCACTTGGTGGTGCTTCTCCTGGACTAAGGATTGGTTTGTGCAATGAAAACAACTTGTGAGTTTATGAAGAACATCTTGTGACCCAAATGCAAACATCTCAACAGAGGATTGTTTTGTTTCATTTTAAATTTGAGATACATGGAACTTTAAAGAAAACCCTAGCCATTGTAGCATCTCTAGACTAATTTAATATCAGCGTACTCCCCTGATGAGAGTTCAGCCATCTGTCAAATTCCTTATGGAGACAGAAGTCAAATGCATAACACAATTTTAAAGCATAAACTATTCATCAACAGACAAGACCTCCCTCAGGTTGCTCACTAAGAAGCCACACACTGGTACAGTTACAGAGTAGTAACTGCATGTCTCATCTCCACTTTTTCAGGATTTACTTTAGCGAAAGATTAATTGGAATTAAACTGAATTTGCATTCTTACACTTCTGCTTTCTGTTGAAAAAAAAATAACCTTCTTCTCTAACCTGAACTTTACATGAGCCTCTGACAAAACCTTTGTCAAATCAAACCTTTTATTGAGCATTTGGCATTTGTCACCTGTAATAGCTCCTCCCTTTTTCATCAGTCCTGTGTTAAGGGTGAGATGAATTCTGTGCAGTTTCTTGAGCTGAGACCTCCCCCACCAAAAGTGATCATCGACCTGGAAAATATTAGAAAACCTAGAGAGAACTACAGATGGTATTTCTGTGGCAGTCCAAAATGTTTAAAATCATCCTCCTCTCAGAGCCAAACCCAAACAAAAATAAATAAAGCGTCAGATGCCACTGCACTGAGCTGCACACTCAGTTTTTCACTTTTCTTTACAAAATTGAATCTTAATCAGGTTATGTGGAGCAAGACACCTTCACCACATCAGGTTCCATTGTGTCCATAGGGCGGTGTGGAGTTTCCAGGGGATTTGTTGGCACTACCTTCTCCCTGCTTTCCCCACAACCAGCATATTCCTGCAGTGGGTGCAGAACCTTCCCAGAAACTTCTCCAGAGAGCAGAGAGCACGGCACAGAGAGGGCAGATGAGCAGGGGCTGAGAGGATGTGGGATGAGTTGCCAAGGGGAGGGAGGAGATGGCAGAATTTCAGGTGGAGAGAAGACAGAGTAGTCCAAGGAGAAGGCAGGTGGGCACACCTTGGCAAGGACTCTGCAAGAGTGTGGAAGGAGGAGCTGGAGGAGAAGAGGCAAACACTAACATTGAAATCTATCCAGCTTCAAATTCTAACAGATCAAATAATCCTCTATTCTTTTTATTTTGTTATCTGTATACAATTAAAACATCAATAGTCTCGCTCCCAAGCACGCAACTCCAGAACGATGAGTTACTGTGGACAAGAGCTCTGCTTCCAAAGGTATTTGGACTTCCACAAATTTGGTACAGTTGCTGAAAAATTTATTTTTTCAAACTTCACTCCATAACAAACATTCATAATGTACTCCTTCCAAATGGGCCCAAAGATGATGATGGTACTTGTTTTCATAGCTGTGGTTTTTAATTCCATATTTAATAGTGACATTTATTAAATATTAATTTGAGAATGCATAATTTATATTATGTGGTTAGCATAGGTGAGTAGTTCTGTCACTCATGACCTCTGCCTGAGCACTTATCACTATTCATACTCACTTAGCCAGGTGAAGGTTTAATTTTATAACTCTTCATTGTGCTCAAGTTTCCCAATCAATTTAGCACCCACTCATGCTGGCAGTCAATAGGTGCCCCCCTGACCTCATCTGGAAGCCACCAAGAGCCCAGGGCAGAAAGAAAAGAGCCTCTCTCCCATCTTCATCTTTGGAAACTGAGTAGAGCAATGGAAAAACCTGCAGAAATTCATGGTGAGAAGCAGTAAGAACAGTTTTTATGACTGCATTAACCAGAACTGGTTTTATGAATGCCCCAGGTGCTGAGCCAGGCCAGGCTGAACCACCATTGGCAATAATTTAAATTAATCTATTTGATGCTGCATTGAAAGCACTGACAATGGTCACTCAGACAGTAACTAACAAAGGAGTTGAAAAAGTAGTTTTACTCAAGCCAATTATTTCTTCTCACTTTGCAGTTACTGAGGTGTAGAAGACAATATGGGACATGGATTTTAGAAAGGAATTACCAGGAGGTGAATATGTAAGAATTGATTGGTGCAAAGGCACTTATTGAGCTGCAGATGTGCACCAGTAAACCCACAGTATTAACCTGAACAAAGCAAAAGACCTGTGAGCTCCCTGCTCAACATGATCAGAACAGTGCAGAAAATTCCCTGGCCTGCACAGACCTCAAAATAACTGAGAGCTTTTGCTTTTGGTCCCTCCTGCACTTCTGTTCACTGTTGGTGGCACAGAGAATATTATTTCCTTACATTAGCAGGTGATGCACAACATTGCTATTGGATCAAGCACTGAAGTCAACGTGAATTATGAACTTTCAGCATTTCATTAGGATGAGATACCCTGAACACGTTAAATAGGTATTAAATCATCCTTAGTCTTGAGTGTGAATATATATAAGCATACAGATCAAAAGTATTGCCAGTCACTTGCTTGTAACTGCAGTTCAAATACCAGAGGGTAACTGTCAGATGAACAGATTAAAATTGTACATTTCCCTCATTTACTCCCTTTCCTGCAACAATCAAGGAAAACACCAGGAAAAAGCCCAGCAGCAGAGTTTCATTTACAATTCCCAGCCTTCAAACTCTGGTAAGTACAGACATGTAACAAACCTCAAAAAGGGCCTGCTTAATAACAAATTATTTAAGTTTCAACATTTCAAATGCTGCTATCTCCCAACTGGAAGGCAATTATAAAAGGCAACTGAGAATATCTTTGCAAACGTGTTTTGGAACTTGTAAGCAGTTACACTGACATAAAACCAATGCAGTGCCACTGAAATCAATTAAATTTGATGGGCACAGAGTTGGAGAAGAATCGCAATATCAATGTCCAAAAGTTAGCGAGAAGGTACATCTTATTCAGCAAATATCAAGCATTACCTTAAACCTTTTTGAGTTCCATTTTCAAAATTTTAAAAATACTCCATGGCCTGTGGCAAATGACCAGCTACAAATGCCTCATTCCCACGAAGTCAAACAGTTCAATTTTGTAAACTCCTTGTTCCAAAATCAACAATCAGTGAAAATGAGTCATGTGCTCTTAACTTAAAGTGTCATAGAAAAATTCCTGTAATATTCACATCAAATGAATGGTCTGGGGTTGGAAGGATTTGCTGGTGATTTCAGAGTCACTTTCTGCAAGCTGAAATTGGAAAACCACCAATAGCATCAATTTTCTTCTTTTATTTTCTGTCTGTAAAAGATTTCCATCAATACTGGATCAAGAAAATAATTTAGTATATCCATAGTAAACCCTAAACTAGCTGAAATATGCAAATGAATACACAAGATAAAAACCATTTTCTTTTAAAAGTGACTGAATATGTTCATTTAACTCCTACTCAACCCTTTGTGTAACACTAAAAATCTGAACTTCTGGCCTGTAGATTTTGGCCTGAATGTTACAGCACTTCTCAGAGAACTGAGAGCAGAACGTGATAGCAAGAGTTCAACATCCTCCTCCACTTCTGTACTCTGTGTTGCTAAGATATAAATAGTAAAATTAAAAATTTTGAACATATTTTGAAAAATTAATACATTTTGAACAGTATGTAACGAGCAGAAATGGGTCCACCATCTCTGACATCCTCTGGTCCCTGACTTCCACAAATCTTCTCATCTAAGACACAAAATATGTGATAGGCAAATGTAGTAAGTGATGAAGATCAAAGGAACAGGTATCAGATTTTAGTGGAGATTATCTGCATGTAAAATTCCCAAGCAGAACAATCCTAGTGCTGAGTAGTACAGTGTTTATTTGGAAATACTGGCAGTATTGCTTTAGCCATGAAGAGCTGCTTGCTCAGTCTTTGCAACTTCTTCCACAGCAGCCCAAAATGACTAACACTTAGGTAAACCCTAGGAAATGTCAGATACTTGATCTGTGATCTGCCCTGAAATAAGTGAAATGTGTGAATTGCTCTGCAGTCTGATTGAATAAGTAGTCTTAGAATAAATACTTAATACTGTTAGAAAAGCAGAATCTCGAGTTCTACACCAGAGTTTTCTACTAATTTATCAGCGATTGAGACTGATGTCGCTTTTTCTAGCTCCATTAGGCCACACAGCACACTGCCACAACACAATTTGCAGCAGAGGTGATGGCAGGGTCAGCACAGCTTCTCCATCTGCCTTGTCAGTGTGTGATTCAGCCCTTGGCAGGCAGCAGCTCCTCCCTCCCACTGCTCATCAGCAGGAGCTGTACCTGGGACAGGTAAACACTGTGCCTTTGCTACCAGCCAGCACAGCACAGAATCACACACCCAACCCAGGCTGTACCTGTGGCTTCTCAGGTTTTTTTCAGCTGAGAACTGAACACTTCTTTGGGAGCTGGCAGGCAGCCCAGAAGCAATCCCCTTGTCCCAAAATGCTTCCTTTTCCTCCCATTCCATCCCTCTGCACCCCAGAGCAGCTGGCAGCACCACAGCAGCTCGGGAAGACACACCTGGGAGAAGAGCAGGCAGCAAACTGCCCCGTGCTGAACACCTCTGACACTTCAGATCCTGACACTGCTCCAGTTTCCCAACATCCTGACCCAGCTGAATCACCCAGTAAAGCTTTTCAGGAAAGAGAGAGGAGAAAAGGCAGTAAGAGGGTGCTCTTGAGTGTGATCAGCAAATGTGTCGCGTTACTGCGATGTGCTCTCCCAGCACCCTGGGATGTGGAGCTCAGGCAAATTTGGAGGCACAGAACATCTTTGTATTTAGTCCTAAGAGAGTTCCTCATTCATTCATGTCTTTGATCTGCTCTTGAAAGCTGTGTAAGCTTTCAGAATTTATGTCATCTTACTGGAAAGGTTTCCACTGCCTGATAACACTGGGTGAAGAACACAGAAGCAAAAATGAAGATTAAGTTTCTACTGTGGGCTTATTTTCTCTGAGTGTTCCTTCTACACCTTGATCATCTATCAGCCTTACTCTCTAGCTTCTTAATTCTGACGTGTTTGAAAAAATAATTATTTACTTTTCACCTTTTTTCCCCTTCCCTCTCTTGTTCTTTTACATTTAACCTGCTGGAGGCAAAAAGCTATTGTATCTCCTCCCTTTGAACACAGGCTCACCTCTTGGCAGGGCATTTTCCTGCTTCTTACAGCCCCCTTATTCTGCTCTTTAACAATGACACTTGATTTCTGGGGTTTGCTTTTCAAAACATTTTGATAAGTAGGTTAACTCAGTTTTTCTGGTTCAGCATGCTGGGATAGTCCCCATTCTGCCTACGAGATATTTACTTTGGTTCAAAAACAATTCTACATCCTTTTAAGTGTTAAGTGTCAGCATTTTAATCACTTTTTTGAATTCAGAATAGCCTGTCCCTCCTGTGTGGACTTTCAGACTCCTCCAGACAGTTCTTTAACCTTGGTGAAATCACTCCCCTCACCCTTGTGGGCTCTCTCCCACATTCCCAGTTGCACGTGGAGGCTTTCCTGCTTCATCTCCTCACCTGAGTTTACTTCCAAAGGGAACCCCAGGCTGAATTCTGCAGAAAAAAAGCCAGGCACAAAAATCTCATTTCAACCCTCAAGTGGCCTGTGATTATAGGGGATAATCCCAGATTAACCACCCCAGTGCAGAATTAGCATCATTTGGGTGAGTTTGTTCAAGCCATGACACCAAGAATTGTGACCTGTTAGTGCCAATTTCTGCCTGCCTTTGGAAGCAAATCTTAATCCTTTTCTTTTTTCAACCACCAAGCCACAACAGCTTCTGAAGATTTATCTCAAAGGACTGCTAATGAGCTGTAGCCCACCAAATATGACACTGCCAACAACTCAACCTACAAGTTTTAAGGGAAAAAAGAAGATAAAAACAGAGTGAAGAGCAGCTTGATGCCTACTAGAAACAAAACACACTCTGAACTACAGTTCCTGCAACAATTTAATCAGCAGGGAACATAATGGTAAAAAATAAATAATAAAATTAAGACCCATGTTAATAAATATTAAGCAATCTTCCATTTGTTTCAAAACAGTGGTTTTACCATCACTTTCATACAAGCAGGTTATTATTAAAAATATTGCTCTGTATTTCTTTAAAACTCTAAAAATATACAGTGCTACAGGAGAGGCCTAAAGAACACATTTTCCCCCTACTGCATCTATGAATTTTTGACATCCTTACCAACACTTTGTGCTGATTCAACTGTTCCTAAACCAGAAGCCATCCCAAACTCATCCTGCTGCTTTGAACAGAACTATTTTCACATTCATTTCAAATGTGCTTTCCTGAAGCAATCATTACAACATCAAATGAAAAAAAAAGATGGAAGAGAAGTCAAAGCTCTCATTGATTTTGATTTAATGTGCTAGAAAGCCTCTCATGATACATCCAGCTCGTGAGCAGTGATTGGATTAGAATTGGAGTAAATTCTCCCAGCCAAATGCAACATTTGGCAGATGCTGAAATGGAATTTGTGAGGTAGCACTATCAGAACAAAACACAGACAAAGGAAAAAAATGTGGGAAAAACATCAGGGTCTCTGCACACAAAGTAATTCAATGTACTGTCCCATCCATCTGCTTTATTACAGCAACAAGTAGCTGAGCAGGCAGAACTGTGCTTTGCTACTCTTACCCTATTGTATTTTATATTTTATTTATTTTGCTGTGATTTAAAGGCCTGAGTTAGTGGACACCAGTAGCAGCAATGCCAGTAACATTTCCTGCCTAAGTTTTATCGCTGTCAAACTTGAGCAAATGATTATAGTGGGTGCTCCAGATTTCCAAAACATTAAATTATGTTGAGACTGCACACAACAATGCTTTTCACAACACTAGTGTATTTTTCTTACTATCAAGAGACTTACCTTATTTTTTCATGCACAAATGCTGCCAATCACCCTTCCTCCCACTGCAGATGTCTCAGTGTCCTGGAAGACACCGCTGGGAATCCGTAGAGTCCTCTCAGGACAAAACTGGGAGCTGGACCCCTGGGTAGTCCATCAAAACCTCTCTACTTGCAGTCAGATTAATTTCTCTCATTTCTGACTTTGTTCCAAGGTTATTGTCTGGAATAAGGCAATAATACAGAAAAAGATTTAAAATATTCTCAACTCAAAAGGACTTCTACAGTGCTCAAAGAAATTCCAATTCCGAAAATTTTCATAGGCAGTTCTCAAAAAACATTAAAAGAATATAAAGGAAGTACAAGTAGGTGCTGTGCTAGAGCCAAAGGGCTCCTGCAGAGCTTGTGCTGGGTGGTTTTCTAGGATCCTGCAACAAATACAAGTTAAAACAGCAAAAAAAGCAAAGATTAGATCATGTACAGCAAAAAGCACTGCATAAATAAGGACTCCTGTACTACACCCCAAATTAGAATAAAAAGAGTAATCTTGGATCTATTAACCCACTTGCCTTGATGACAAATCTACTTTCTTGTTTTGAATTTCTTCCTGAATAAAAGTTCTGTTCTCCCAATAAATCAAACACTTTTGAGTCTGTTTTAATTCAGAACATTTTTGCCTAATTTTTGATTCACACCTCAAGTAAACAGGTTTGTTTTCATCATGAGTGCTAACAACAGTCCCCATTAACACAACCTTTTAGAGACTAAATACAACTCTGCTGTCATTCAATATTATTTGTTTATTTTAAATAATGAATATAACTTACCTAATGTTGAACAACTTTAAAAAGCTTTATTACTCTAAAGAAATTTGCAATGCATTTAGGGAAAAAAAGTGTTAAAATATATATATAAATGTGATGCTCCTTTCAGTGTGTATTCCTATTTAACAATTCCAATACTTCTAGCAATAGAAGCTCATGATTATTTAAGTAATAGTAACTCAGAAAGCCAAAGCATTTTTTATATGATGATATGTGCCCATGCTATGCTGAAAAGATGGTTAAGAAATGATGTCTCTTTCTCACCATAATGGTTTCCATTGGATATTCAGTCACATCTGCAAGTATTTTATTTATTTATAGAAAATATCAGTATGCAATGGTATTGTAGACAAAATGCAGGTACAGGAGGGTGAGATTAGATGTGTTTTGCAAGAGTCCTAAGGATGAAGAAAAGAAGAGTTAGACTTATGCCAGCTTAAGAGAAAGCAACTGGTTCAGTGCAGGGCTTCTTGACAACCTGTTTTCCATTTATTGATGGAGTCTGCAGGGAAAAAAATTCCAAAAAAACATTTGTGAGGCCTGAACTCAAGTTGGCAAGCATTGGCAGAGTAGCTACCACATTCTTTGTTAATTTTGGCAGGCCATGGTTTTGACCTCTCTCCAAGCTTGGGATTGTCCTGTGAGGTGGTGCCTCATTCCAGGCTTTAAACATCCCCAGCCTGGAACACTTATGAAAGCATCAGTCCTTTAGAGAACCTTAAAATCTGGAGAAAATACCCAGTTCTGATAGAAAAGCCTATTCATGTTGCACCCAACAATCAAATATTCCTGCAATGTTTTTTTCCCCCCACATTCAAAGTGGCTCTGCTGGAGTCCAGCACTTCTGCCAGAAGGCACCAAAGAGGCTCTTCTTTTCTTCCTATCTTACAGAAAGATCAAAAAATAAAAATTCCTCCTGGACCTTTACCTTCTCCCTCCTTAGCTCTCCAACTCCAAGTGATTTCAATATCAGGTTATTTTCACAGCTCACACCAGAAACAAGGCTTAAATGCTTTTTACCAAACATTAAGAAAGTAAAACAGTTAGTGAACAAAAGGTTGAACCATTTTTACGAGACACAACTAATATTCTTGAAGATCGCAAGTATTTGAGGCGTAGGTATGTTGCAATATATCCGCTCCTGTCTGCTTCAAGTTAATAAAACTGAGGGAACCAGATGTCTTTGAGATTATTGCAGATTTTCACTGCCAGTAACAATTAAGCCACAGCAGGGAACTCATGGGGTAGGAGAAAACTGTAAAATTAAATTTCAAGTGCCTACAAACTAATCATACATTTAAAGCATACTCCACTCATACAGTTTTGAAATCATTATTCTGGCTATTTTTTTTTTCTTTTTCAAAGAAAATACGAATATCTGATGAAGAGTGTTTTAATTAAAAAATCTTGGCAAGACACCGAGGCTTAGTCCTTCAAAAGAGTATTCTTTAAAAGCTCAGTCTCAGGCCAAAAATGTCACCACGGAAGAAAAAGACACAAGCATACAAAGCTCTTGACATTTTAGGGAGAATCTGAGAGCGTGTGGGCAAAACTGGGGGGATTTTTAAAGAGCCCAAATTAAAAATGCGTTGTTTATGAGACACAAGCAGTCAGCAGTTATAATATTCAGAGACTATTAGAATATTCTACATTTAGAGTGACTTTTGCTTGGAAAAATCCATGCAAACAGTCAAAGATTCAGCAATCTGATAACAGAGCATTCTTGTCTTCTAGAAAGAAAACACAAAACCAGGCACTTTGTGCTCTGCCCTCCCAGCTGCAGGGTGGAGTTAAAGCAGTGCTGTCAGTGGTGCTGAACTCATTTTCCCAAAAGCTCTGGATCCCTGTCTCCAGTGGTCAAAATTCACTTCACTTCTACACGGGTCTCTTGTCCTCAGACAATTTTGTCTCTCATGTCAGCGCTGGGCACCTGTTAAGAGACAGGTTTCTTCTATAACAATGGCCTTTCATCAACAGAATTATGCTGCCTGTTAACATTATAGGAAAAAAAGTCACATGGAGAATCATAACAGCCTTCTATAAATCCAGCATTTTAAGGATCACAAAGCCATACAGTACTTTCATCAGAAATCTCCAGGAATTCTTTTTAGAAAACAGACAATTTAGCTAATTTAGTTATAGTCTATGGGTACAGGAATTGGAATAACATTAATTCACATTAATGTTCCATTTTGGATTCTTAAAGGAAAAATTGTCTTAGGAACAATTCTTAAACGAATTTAAAATAAAAAGTTCACCAAATAAGCTTTGTTGATATTCCTAAAAGAACTCCTAAATGGCCCAAAAGAAATCCACCAATGATCACTACCACCAAATATGTAAAGAGCAATAGGTAAGGTGATATTACTTACTTAAAAACCAATACCTCAATACAGAACAGCACAGTCCTTCCCAAATGTTCCTTGGCACATTCCCCTGCTTCTGCCTTCACAACACATTGATGATTAACATAGTAGCTACTTTTACATTTCTGATTAAAGCAAAAGCTTTTGGACAGTTTTAAACAAATGAGGCTCTACCTGAGCAACAGGATTTGTTGTGGTGACAATAATTGCTGCTGCCATTTCAATGAATCAGGCTCAGCTGGTGCTTTCTATTAAACTGCTACAAAAGAAAATCTTTTTCCCATTTAACTTTTTGCTCTTAAGGCACAGTCAAATTTATTTCTTAGCCAGATCTTTTAAGGAAATGGGATTTATGCATTGAAACAGCACGACTTTTAAATCCATCTGCAATTTTTCCTTAAATGCAATGGAGATGTAAAAAATCCCCAGGTATTGGAAGTGTTTATAAACTCCATAACAAGTTCAGGGAGAGAGGCTTTTGCAGTCCCCACTGACAGCAGGGAAGGTTGCAGAATGAACTTGCTCTCCAATAACAAAACATGAGTTTAGTTTTCAGAGGTAAATTCTACCTAATAAGAAATAAATTGTGTTTTAAAACTTTCTAAGCCTAAAAACTTTCATCACCAGATGAGGGCTTAGGGAACACCATGTGTTTTACCACTCAGCCTGCAACTGAAATACGACCTCCATAATTAATTCCAGGTATTTCCTGGAAGCTGCTATCCAGAAGGGTTCTGGCTGGTTACCTGAGCAGGACTCATGACTTCAGTTCAGCTCTCAGATTGCAGATTTCCATCCTCAATTGAACGTGAAACATCAACAATTTCCTTTCAAAGCTGCAGAGTGCAAAGGTGGCTCAAATAAACCCTGAGCCCTCCAGATCAAGATTGCAGATGGACCACCAAGAACTCAGACTGCATCCATCATGTGCTTTCTGGACAAACAGAGGACTTTTGCCTCTTGAGCTCCTTATCCACCCCCATCCATGAGCACTGGATGTGTTTCAGTGCTGTTTTATAGGAAGGTTCACCCCTGCACCTTTGCAAACAGCCCAAGCTAAAACTGGAAGAGGAGAGCAGCATTGGCATTTGATGTAATTTCATCACAAGGAAGAAGATAAATGTTAATTGAATGAGGCATCCAGAGACCTACCCAGGTCCAAATCATCACTGGAAAGAAAATGACAGTATATCTCATAAACAGCTGAAGGTACACCTAAGAATTTCTTTTTTTTTTTTTTTTAAGAATATATCTGAAATATTAATTTTTCTTCAAATTTATCTTTGAGCAGAGTGAACAAATTCTGCCATAGAGTGTACAAACAAAAATCCCTCCAGTTTGTCTTCAAAAGCCAGAGGAAGGAATATGGGTTCTCATATGTGCACACAATACCAGCACACGCATAAAATGGGAAAATTAAGACAAAAAACCCCATCAGAACTGATAAAACAGCTCTTCAAATTTTCTTTAATTACATCCATTTAATTCATGGATGCTTAGTAGAGGAGAGGTCCAGTTCACATCANATTCTGCCATAGAGTGTACAAACAAAAATCCCTCCAGTTTGTCTTCAAAAGCCAGAGGAAGGAATATGGGTTCTCATATGTGCACACAATACCAGCAAAAGCATAAAATGGGAAAATTAAGACAAAAAAAACCCCATCAGAACTGATAAAACAGCTCTTCAAATTTTCTTTAATTACATCCATTTAATTAATGGATGCTTAGTAGAGGAGAGGTCCAGTTCACATCAGCCTCTCAGGATCCAGATATCTGAGTCTAAATCTGATGCTTCTGGTTGTAACAGATGCTGTAAAACCTCCTCTGATGCACCCTGCAGCCATAACTCAAAAAAAGCAGCAAAGACATCCAGCACGGTCATTTTTTTCCCCAGAAAACGCTGTCCCAAACCAAAATATCTTTGGGAAAGGAATTTAACATCCATACTGATCAAAGCGTTTTTTCCATTACAACCAGTAAGGAACAGACTTCAGACTAAACAGTTCTATAGCTGTGAGCATTATGAGGCCTGTAAGAATCACACTTTTTATAACATTCCCATATAATGTCTTATATTGCAATAGAGACTGAAATTGTATGAACACTTAGCTCCAGAAACCTCTACCTTAAAGCAAAATCTGCCTCCTAGAGCTGTCAGTATCAATATTTATGTTATTAATATGTTCACAACCTTCTGCTGACTGCCCAAGAAAACTCATAATGGCAGCTCTGCATCCACAGGTTTGGGATAAGGCATATTCAGCTCCAAATTTAGCAAATATTCCTCTACCACAAACTGCACCCCAGGGTAAAGTTCTCCACAAAAACTAGTTTTTGTTCTGAAGCTGGCTAGCACAGAAATAGAGGAACTGTGGGGCATTAACTTCAAACACTTAAGAGCTTTGCCCATGCCAGCAGCAGTTCTAGATGCTAACCAATATTTAGTTAATAAATAAAACTTAGAGGTCATCTATAAAAAGACTCCAAATGATGGAGTGCAAGTATATTTAAATGGTTAAAGTTTCTTACTAATTGATTAAACTCAAAGAAATATAATTAACTTTTTTATTTAATAACAAATATTCATGCAGCAGCAGCAAGGAGTCAATGCCATAATACAGAAAAAATAAAATTCCAATATATCCGAAGCCAGGAACATTTACTGCAGGGTTGTTCAGAATACAAATTAAAAAAAAAAGTATTCCTAACAGCATTCCTTTAAGCCTAGCCACTGCATTGTGCTCCCTCTCACACAATTAACCTGAGAAAACATCAGTGGTTTTGTAATCCTCCATGGTTCCTTTATGTACCAATCTATTCCTTGCTATTGGCAGCGTGTGAGGCCAATAATGCATGTTCAAAGGAATAAAAGCTATATTTAGAAGCCAAAAGGAACAAACTGACAAGGGGAAAAACTGCAGCTACAACAGAACTCACAAGAACATATGCAATGTGGAACAACAGAGGTCATCCTTGCTGGAGTGAATGGTAAACAGCAGAGCACCAAGCAGAGCTTACAGGAAAGTGTAAGAAATGAGACTGATGCCTTAAGATTGAGCTTTCATATTTTCCAGATTCTGCACTGCATTATTATATAACTCTGAACTTCACATCAAGTGTTACCAAGTTCTCCTCACAGTGTAGTTAGAGAGAACAACCCTTTTCCAGCCCCAGAACCAAGGACAGCATTCCAGCTTCCGGTCAAAAAAATATAAACATCAGCAAATTGAGGGGAGCAAACTGGGAGGATGGGGCTTCATAATCTGAAGCTGTAATTGGACCATTAATCCCAATTTGTAAATGCACCAAAACTTATAAAAGTGTGAAAACTCCTAACTCAGAGTCCACCTTGGGTGTATCCTCAGCCAGGCTCCTGTACTGCCCAAGGTGTATCCTTTGAAGGCCTTTTAATAAATATCTACTTTATTCCTTTAACTCTGCCCAGCCTCTGTTCCAGGCAGCCTCTCAAAGTATCAAGACCACTGTGTTCCAGACAAGATGCAGACTGAGCTGCAAGATATCCATTTTTCACTTTTCAAAGTTTTATACACATCACAGGAGTTTTTTAAATTAATTCCCTTATTTTAAGTTGGTGCCTACAGCTCATTTTGATGTCTAACAGTATCACCTTTCTTTAGTTTTCCCAGTTTTCAGGTGAGCTCTTTAAAGATTCTCAGTTTGATTTAACTTGATTTCTACTTCATATTCTCTTCATTTTCATACTAATACCACATCTCTGTATTTACTCTTCCCCCAGATTCTTACATTATCTCTTTTATCATGGAATTTATCTTTTCATCCTTAGAAATCTCCTTATTTTCTCTCTAGTCCAATTCCTTTTTGCTTTCTGTGGTGCAGCCTGACCCTTTTATCAGCTATGCCATCACTTTTCTATCATCCTTCCCTCTCTAAAATGACTCCTGAAACAGAGATCCCCTGAAGATCATCGGTGTCTGGAGAAGAGAGATTACAGCTTTTGACATCAAAAAACCACCCTGTTTCAAGGCTCTTCCCTCTTACAGAGCCAAAAATTTCACAGCACCACGAGGGTGCCCTGGCATTGCATTTGATATTCTTTTGGGGGATGTGAGGACTTGAAAACTCCTCTGTGACTTGAAAATCTAAGCAGCTAAATGATGAGAGGTGACTCATTAGCCTCTCACAGGACACAGGACAATCACAGGAGGCAGGAGGAATAAGGAAGAGCTAAAGGAAGGTTTGTCTACCATCCCCAGAAGCCAGGCTGTGTGGACATGTGAAAGCCTGCCAGTCAAATGGGCCTGAAGAATGTTAATAAATTACCTGAGAGTGGAATTGCAGTGTACATTCATGTGAAATGTGTTTCCAGCCACAGTAAAGCCAAAATTCAATAACAAGCCTCAGAAGTGTCTTTAACGAGAGCACGTGTTTGAGATCACAGTGAGTTATGGCTAAAACCAAAGCACAAAGAGAACCTCTTTTGATGACTGAAGGTACATATTAAGTTATAAATTTATGGATGTCAATGACTATTTTCAGAAAATACCTTCAGTATCAATCAAAGCAGTGCTGCCATTCTGAAGAGATGTTATTTCTCAGCACTGAGAACAAAGTCACTCTTAATCCTTGCCACAGCTTCCACAACTCAGCTGTTAATCACTGTGTTGTGACATATATCTCTATATGAAAGGCTGTAGTGTTGAAAGAAAACAAAATAAAAATCACAGTCAAATGCATAGCTGAGCAGAGATCTGCTTTGAAATATCCCCACTTGAGGTCTAAACACAACTGCACTTGCCAGTTAGCTTCTTTCTCTTATTTCATGGCACATAATGGATAAGAATCCAATCCATCTGGTTTCTCATCTGGCTGTTCACTGTAAAATCTTTTTAAATGTCACCCATAGTAAACTAGGGGTACCAAGGTATCACTTGCTACAGGACCCAAAATACCACTTGGCTATTTTTAACTTTAAACAGAGCAAAGCAGCTCCATCTTGGGCACTGTAACTCTTGCCAAAAAAAAAGTTAGGGACCATTGTTAGGTTTTATAAAACCTAAAAATAAAGTGAAATGTTCATCCTGCCTCTACCACCCAAATGTGCTGGGGAGAATGAGGCTCTCCCAATGCCAAGGAGCCTGCTCACCTCCCACTAAAGAAAAGAGAGCCTTACAAATATCATCTTAGGCCTTATTTTACACCATGGAGTCTGGCAAATCAGACAGAAAAAAAGAGAATTCCTCAGACAGATTCAATGTCACTTAGAGCTCCACAGTCTGAAACATCATTCAGTCCACCCCAAAAGCCATTGGAAACAGGGTGAATTTTAATGATGCTCACACACACACACATCTACTTCTTCACAAAATTAAACAGCCTTAAAATAAAAGCTCCATTAAAGCTTCTTTCTCAAATCTACTTGTGAAGATAAACAGTTGCTAATGCTTCCTTTATTCTATAAACATCATCCTTAGTTTATTCATCTTTCAAAGACTGACCCAGACCTTTCAGGTTATACCCCAATGGAACAAGGCAAACCATCCACAGCACGTTATGTTAACATCATAAAGTTGTCACTGTTAAATACTACTGAGGTTACACTGCTGGTCATAAAAATATTGATTACTAAATTATAAAATGCATGGATTTTATAACATTTGATAACTATTTACTTTAATTTAATGTTTTAGTATGGAGTGTTTCAGAAAAGAAAAACATATAATGCTAATGTAACATAATGAGGAGTATTTTAGAATATGGGATTAACATCTTACCTAGAAAAAAAGCCTTATTTCAGGACTTTTTGCAGTAGTTTCTGTCCTCAAGATCCATACCATGATTCTGGTTCTGTCTCAGGCTGCAGTGTGCTTTTAAATATCCTGTGAATTGAGAGAAAAGTTTTTACTGAATATTTTTTCAAATAGATGAAAACAATTCATGTTAGAAGACAATTTTTGATCTGTGAGTAATTACCCACAGTACTCCCAAGGGGTTGAGTCTCTTATACTAACAAAAAGAAATTACATCTGTTTGCTAATATTGATTAAGAGCATACATTGATTTTTGGGTTGATTAACTGACTGGCAAACTGTTGGATTAGACAATGAAGTCCCACAATGTGGAGAAAAACACATTCTACATACTGCAGCTATTTTTCAACAACAATTACTTCCAGGTGAGCAATTACAACCCTTTAAGTTCCATCCATAAGTTTATTAGGATCAAGAAAAATTACCTTGTAATATCTCGACACAATTTCCCACTGTGCAAACAATCTTGGCGTGCTTGCAGCTAAGCATCATTTCTAACGTGGACTTCTGCATTGCCACCTGGTTTGCAGCTAAACCAAGGAAAATGGTTATTTATACAAAAAGCTTCCTAGAAGTTTCATGATGAATAAGAGGAAAATTGTATTGCTTTTTTTTTTTTTCCTCTTTGCATTCAAACTCCTTAAAGTATCATGCTTTGAAGAGGCTTTTAACCTTCAGTCGGGGTTCATTGTTACTGCTGCCCGCTGGATTTTTCAATTCTCTCCAAATATTCTGTTTACTGCGTGCTTTATTGCATCCTCTAAACACACAGGGCACGGTCCTGACCCAGTGATCAGATACAGCAGAGCTGAAAGGGCTGCAGAAGCTCCCTGTAAAGCTGCCTAATCACTCCACTGTCTCCTGAGAATGCAATAAAAATTCCCTGGGAGCTGTAGAAACAGGATCTGTAGCTACTGCAAAGGCTGAAGCCTCTCTAGACAACAACCAAGCGACAAGAGGAGGAAGTTACACAAGGTGCTGCAAGGTCAACAACACCAGACAAAAGAGAAGGAGTAAATATAACCTTAGAGTTATATTATTGCATTATCTTCTACAATACCACCAAATGTCCGTGCACACTCTCTGAGAGGCAGTTTCTGGTAATGAATCCCCCCAAGTGTCAATTGTTCCACTGCCAGGTGTTCCCTGCCAGGTGACTGCAAATTCCAGCACTGAGAGTAGGTTGTCCCAGCTGTGCAAGCAACACAGCTCATGGCAGAGCTCCGTTCTGCAGGAATATCTCCAAATATAACACTGTGGTGAGTGTAATTGATTGCTCATAACAGAAGTCATTTCAGCTGCAGCATCTCAAAACTACACACAAAAAGAAAAATCAAAAATCTCCCACCATCTTTCTTCTAGAGCATATATGAAACTGGAATAAGTAAGGGTAGGGACACAGAAATCCACTTTATCTGGGATTTAAGGCAGGCAGTGCACCCAGGGAAGGATCTGGCTGAGGCAAAGGAGAAGGAGCCATTGCCATTTAACTAAGAACAGGGTAAGTAATTGTAACATAGAGAAACATGATATATTGATATCATAAGTATACGATATATGATATGTGGCACAAACACAGGGCCCCCACAGACCCAGCTCCATGAAGTAAGCACACTTCTGATCCTTTTTCACCTCTAAACCACCTCCTTAAACAACAGTTCTGCCGAGGAAGAAGCACGTTCAGCTGTTGTTTATAATGTAATGCACAGGGATTTCACAACCAGCAAGAAGTCGTTGCATAACAATAGATTTAGTTCACAAATGCTTCCTGTCTTTTTCTAGAACTGCTGCACACACATTCTATTTTCCTCATGCATCTGAGCAACCCTTAGGAAAAGCTGCACACCTCACAGGCCACTCAGGGGGAGCCCATGCAATCAGCATTTCACTGGGGATAATTTCTTTCTTCTTTTTGGAATAATGTCAGATAACAATTAGACCTCTCTTTCTCTGAGACAGAAGCTGCTTCCCAAAGTTTATACCTGAATGGTTTTCCTTGGCAGAAGTGACATGAAACAACGAACCACTAAAACCTAAGCGATTTTACCTGTATTCTTTCTTGCCTACGGCACTAAACTACTTACCCAGTATAAAATCATGGTGCAGCTTAGAGTATTTTTTTCCTGCTTTTGAATATCAAGCTCCCAAAGAGAGAAGCATAATTTAATAACACCCTAAAAGGATGGTCTTTGTACAATCATAAATACAGAAAGGAGTGGTTGCTACCCTTGGGGGTGCTAAGAGATTTCAAATGTACGGTATTTCTTTCACTTCATCTGAAGTATTTTATAGCATTACTTGTTTCCACTGAGTCTCTTAAAGATATTTAAGTTTCAGCATGCTTTGCAACAGCCAAATGACAGCTTAGCAGAGGATTATCTGTTCTCCTCTCTGTTGGTTATTTCTGCTCACACCCAGGACTGCTGCTGGCAGCGCTGTGCCAGCATTACTGATCACCTTGCTGCGCTGCAGCACCACGGAGCAGCCCATAGTCTGGAAATCATGACCAACATTCCTCCTGGAGGGTTTCCCAGGGGCTGGGCACAGCAGCCTTGCCCCCAGAGCCATGAGGAAGGATGAGGCACGGGGTGAAAGCAGAGAGCACAGCACGGGAGGGGAGCGAGCAGCACAGCACGTTCCGGACCAGCCGCTCTCACCAAGCAGCGCCTTGGCACCACAGAGCAGCTCAGTGAGGGGAATGTCTGGCACAGCACAGCTGCTGCTGACAGCCCTCCCGGACTCATCTGACACAGAAATTAAAACAGTGCGCTGCAGAATAATGCAGAAAGCCATATGCCTCCTTCTACCCCTAAACAAAGGGCGTGATCATTTTCAAAAAGCCCTTTTTCTGCATCTGCCTGGCTGCTGGATGAGCAATCATTTGTGAGTAACTTCTGGATGTTCACAGGTAGTGCAAAAAGCATTAGAGCTGCAGAGTTCTACGTGAAACCCATAATTAAGCAAGCTAATGATCTGAGATGATGATCCATGGCAGAACTGGTTTGAGTTTGTTT
The DNA here is from genome assembly GCA_013400435.1 of Pycnonotus jocosus. Taxonomy (NCBI): domain Eukaryota; kingdom Metazoa; phylum Chordata; class Aves; order Passeriformes; family Pycnonotidae; genus Pycnonotus; species Pycnonotus jocosus. Next base: position 31,283 of record VWYP01017934.1, on the reverse strand, counting down.
TGAACTGGCTTTAGAATTCTCAAAGAAATGTTTTGCATTAGTGGATAAAAGGCCCTGGTAAGTCATTTGTGCTTGCTGATAGATGTTAAATGCCTCTCAGAAAGCATATAAGGAGTCCCTGAAATGCTACAGATTATTACAGGCAGCATTTGTTCCAGTTAACATATCCAACAAACAGCAAAAATCAGAGAATAATTTTAAGGTTGAAAGGACCTTTGGGCTTCATCTGATCAAATCTCTTACTTTAAAGCACACAAAAGTTTGTAAATCAGAACCCTGGAGCAGCATTTTCAGTCCAACCATATCTCTTGCCAGGACTGGAAACAATGATGAGCACAAGTCTCTAACATGGGTTTTAAGGCATGAGATTTTCAAACCCCAAACGGGGCTCATTTTATGTGGCATTAGTCACAGCAGATCGAGCCCTTACGTCCGTCGCAAAAAAATGGGATATGGAGAACAAGTGACATTTTGCCCACACAGACTGCATCACTCGACACTTCTAAAAGCCTTGAACACTCTGATTTGAAATGCCCCAGCTGTACCTCAGGGCAGCAAGGGCTCAGCTCCCCCCTGGGCTTCCCTTCTGCTCGGCCACCTCGGGGGGTGACATTTCCAGCAGCTCACCCTCCCGGGATGAGCAAGTGTCGCACGCCACGGGCACACAGGCTCTGACCCAGAAAGGGACAAGGGGCTGGTGAGACAAACTGTGCCTGTCCCGAGTCAAACACCAACAGAGTCACGCTGCACTTGCAGCATGCCCAGCAAAAAAAAAAAAAAAATCTGTTCTTTCCGAGGATTTATTTTTGTACAGCGTTTCCGCAGTAAACAAACATTCCTGATGGGAACTGTGTCAACGGTGCCGCTGAAAAGTGTTAGACCAGACACCCTGATCACATTTTCAAACTCCTTTACATTCTTTTTTTTTTTTTTTTTGTAAAAAAAGAGAGAAGCTGTCAGGATTTATTTGCCAGCCATCTGATTATTACCTCCGTGTTAATTTTTTACTTATTATTTGGCTTAGTTTTAAATTTTTATTGAAACCTATTCTATGTAGAAGAATTGTCCTGTGAATAGTTGTAATCATGATAAAAGAATGTTTTCTCTAGCATCTCCCTTTCCCACCTGGATGCTCATAAGCAGGCTTTACTTCCATTAGAATATTCATGGGGTATAAATAATAAAAATAGCATGAAAGCTGCTGGAGTGTAGGTAGAAAATTTACTCTGCTTGCTGGTTCCTAACTTTCATCTTACTTTCTTTACAACTGGTACAATAACTTGAAGCAAAATCTGTCCTGTGAGAGAAACTTGTAAGCAGTTAACAATGTACTCCATCTTTTAAATCCACACACTGCCACAGGATATTCATGTAACAGCCCCATCTCTGATAATGTACACTGCTCCCTATGAAGAGCAGGAGCTGGGGAAGCTAAAAAAATGTTTTTCAAAATTAAGCAAAGGAATTTTTTTTTGTGCTTAAGCAGATGGTATGCACAGAAAATTTTAAAACAAACTTTTTTCCAGTCTCTCCCAGGACAGTTCTCTCCCCTCCAAACATAGCCTATTTTCCAAAACATTGTTCTCATTTACCTTTCATTAATTGAGTAGTTTTCCACAGGCTCTTGAATTTCCCTTTGTGCATGTGGTAGACAAAGTGTTGAGTTAAAAAACCCCAAACACAACAGCAAGAAATTAAATATTTATGTTCTAAACGTTATGGCTCATCATTAGACAGTATTTCCCCCCAAACTGAGATTTATTTTAGTAACTAATCAGCACACATATATTGCCTTATAAAGCATTACTACTCCATCTGCATAATTAATAGTAGGCACAGCATTCTTGAAAAAGTACAACTCAAGGTGCATTTACTAACATTTTTTGAATCATTTAAGTATGAACCCTTTCGCTGCTTATAGAAACAGGAATTGAAATAACACTGCTTTGTTTGGAGTTTGATGGCTATGTCTCCTTTACTAGCCACAGAATTTTCAAAGCAGCTACTACACGCTTCAATCAATATTTGAAATAATTGGAATATTTCAAAATCCCTCTTTATAAACTTATTTTGCTTCATGAAACTTTGATCAATGTACCCTCTTCAAAATCCCAAAGCCTATCTTTCAGAAATGGCTGTTAGCAACATAGTGAGGTTATTGATGCTGTGGATACTCTTTCTGGAAGATTTTGGAAGTTGACTGTACATCTAATTCACAAAACTTCTTTTTCAGGCCTGCTAATGAATGTTTTTGCCATGTTTGACTCTTCCCTGGCAGATCCAGCACAACAGGACGTGCCATTTAGTAAGTTAGTCATCTTGAACATCTTGGCCTTTCAGAGCACAGAACATTAAGCTAAACTAAGCTTGCACTGGAAAAGATGCCAGGGTTTCACCAAAAGGGGTTTACAAGTGGCAGTCAACATTTTACATTATTTGTCCTTTCTTCAACTCATGTTTTGACATTATATTGCTACAACAGAATCAGTCACCCACACCTATTTTTAAGCTATCCAGGTTCAGAACCAAATGATTCTTCCATTTCTGTAAATCAGACTCTTTTAAACATAGCAACAAGCAAGTGTATTGCTAATTCATTCAAATAAAACAAATCTGCTTTCAAAGCAGTGACCCCAATTAATCAGGTAAATGGAAGAGAATGGTAAAAAGAAACCAAACAAAAAACCAAAACCACAAGAAATATTTGCGGTGGGTTTGTCATTTCTTCCAAATGCTTTGGACCAGCCATGAGTCCCTGTCTGACCCAACTCAGCTGATTAAAGTCTCCATGGCATTAACAGACTAAGGTGCACACTTAGCATGATTCTGACAGTTCTCCTATGCCCCGAAGCACTCCAGGATGCCCCAAGTTCAGGGTAATATTCAGCTGGCAAGGACTATCAGCTATCCTGCTCCATGCCATCCAAGAAAGAAAGGCAACGAACCCCAACTATCCTTGTTAGCAGGGTTCTGAGTTGCATTTAACTTTTAGAGCTAAAATATTTCAGACCCTTTTTTAGAATGACAGAATATCAAACCCATCACTTATCGTGGAGTGGTTTGGGTTGGCAAGTCCAACATCCCTTCAAAGAACAGGGACGTATTCAATGAGACCATGTTGCTCAGAGGCCCATCTCCTTGTTTTTATGTTTCACCACTCTTGTTGTACAAAATTTCTTCTTTATATCTAATCTGAATTGACCTCTTTTAGCCTGAAACAATCATCCCTTGTCCCATCACAACAAGCAATCCTAAAATGCCTGTGCCACCTTTCAGCCACCCCTTTGGTACTGCAAGGCCACAACAAGGTATTCCCAGAGCCTTCTCTTCTCTAGGCTGAAGAACCCAAACCCTCTCAAGCCTTAGCACAGGGACTCACTTCTACACTCCCCTGCCTCAATCCCACTCCTCAACTCCAAACTGGATTCTGTACTCCATGTCTTGCAAGCCCTCAACACAGGGGAAGGGTGGGAAGGGTGCCAGCTTCACCCTGTTTAACACAGCCCAGGTCACAGCTGAACAGCAGGAAGAAACTAGAACATATATTGGGATCCTACATTTGTACTACATTTCAAACACACATCACTGCTAAACCTTCAAAAACACATTATTGGAAGTAAAGATACAATTTGTAATTAATATGAGCAGTTACATTAACATAAACACATAGAAGGCAATGAAAATATCTGACAGACAAAAGGCTGAGCAGCTTTTTCCTCTTGGGCATAGTCTTTAATAACAGAATCAGTCAATCATTCTTTGAAATTCTGCTATCAGGACAAACAGAACATGTCTCCAGGAAATTTAGGATGATGATGTCTGGAAAACAACAAAAAAGAGCATTTCCAAAGCATTCATATCTCCATCCAGCATTTAACAGATGCCTTTATAAGCCTTGAGCTGCAAGGACTGGAACAAGATGCTCTGTGCATTATTCTCTCACCTCCCCTGTTGAAATCCCTTGCTGTGTTAATACAGGTAACAGATTTTATGTTCTTACACTGAATCAAAGAGGTTTGAAATACAAGGTTAGTTCTTGCAATGCTTATCCAACCTAATGGGAATTCACACACACCTCAGAGGAATTTCTACTACCCTAAGACAGGAGCAGTGTAGAATGTGCTTTAACAACATTTAGTATTTTCTGACCATTAAAACATTCTTCCCCACCCACAGCAAACTCATATTTTAGAGACACGTGGGCCCAGTGTCCTCTCTAGTTTCAGCACCAAAAGTAGGCTGTGCACAAGCCAAGTAAAAATATACAGAAAATATGAATTACTAAATTAGTCCTGGTTGCATTATAAAGCATTGCTCACCTGCAGGCATGTTGGGATGGTTTTTGATGTCCAGCAGGTCATCATTGGACTCTAAAGAACGCTGAAGATTCCTGTGCAAGTCAGCCTCAAAGGAATACATTTGCCAAATCTTTCTTGCATATGCAAGAGAAAATAGTGAGGGGTAAGAAGAGAGAGAGGCTTCCAATGTAGAATAGAGAAAAAAAGCAGATTTTTTTTTTTCCTAACAAGACTCCATTATACACTTCTAATTATATTTACTCAGAAATAATGTAAGTATTTAGAGTGATAATAAAATTACAAAGGCAGTACATTGCAAAAAGCGTTTCCATAGCTATTGCAGTGTTCTTTCCCAAGATGAATTATTAACATTAGTATCACTGCATTTTTGAAGTCAGGGATGTGGAATCATGAATTCACCACTGACAAGACAGAGATGCTGCACACATTTGCAAGGAACAGTCTTAAAATGGTGGCAAAAAAAAGCAACACCATCTCTTGTTTGCTGTTGTGAAGAGTTATGCCTCATCCTATCAAGGAGGAGCAACACATGATTTTATTTCTTTCTAATTCAGGTAGTTCAAATTTGCAATGAGAAATGCTGTCACGAGTTATTTACAAGTGGGCTGTACAGAATTTCCCCTGCCAAAATTATTCAGCAGATATGTAAATAATTTTGAAAAGCATCTGGCTCAGAGTTACCAGGTTTTGCACACGGATGTCACTTTATGCAAATTACCCCGTAAACACATCGGCACGTTTCAAAATAAGACAGGGCAATGGACAAACTGTTCTAACTCAACCAGTGGTGGCAGATGGCAGGATCCAGGATGTCTGGAGCCTGCCAGATCCATGGCTTCATCTGGAGAGGACAGCCTTGGGAGGCATGGCACGAGACCACTGTTTCCTTCCTCCCACCATCTTTTTCTCTTTATACCTTCTACACTCCAATCCCAGTAAGTGTTAAAAAGATTAAGGTATGGAAAAAACGATATTTAGACCCAGCCAGGCAGTCCAGATAAGGACAGGTAAATGCCTCAGCACAGAGTTTTGACATATATTTTCACCAGATGTTCTTCAACAGAGACCAAGAGCCTCTTTGAAGAAATAAAATAAATACAAAAACCAAGGTGGGTTTTTCTCATCTAGGATAACTTGCTCCTGGCAGTCTGTTGTTTGGAAGCCTCTTGAACCTTGGTGGTTCAAGAGGTAGTTCAAAAAGCCTGTGGTTTTTTTCTCCATAAATCTATCCAATTCACTTTCTCAACTCTTAGCCTTGTTGCCTATTACATCCTGGAAAAATAAATCTCACAGTTTAATTAACTATTTTAGAGGAAAACCAAAATGAAACATCCAAAAGAGCTCAAAATTTTTACGATGGTATTGCCCAGGAATTTAATATCAAAGTCCCAGAAAAGCAGCATTGCCACACACACCAAAAAAAGGAATTAAAAAATTAGCACAGAGTTTAACATCTCAAATCGGAAGAGTCCTACAAAGATCACCAAGCCCAACTCCCTGCAGCTTTCAGGACTACACAAAACTAAACCATAAAACTAAGAGCAGCCCAGACACTGAATTCTGACAAGTGTGGCTATGTTCTACCTTTACACTGCACATCTCTACAGAACTTCTTCAGCATAGCCTCGTGCAGAGAACAAAAATCTCTAGATATTGACTCCAGAGATAAAAACTTCATAGCCAGGGCCCAAGAGTTATGCTATTTTTCAATTTTAATTCTATTTTTTCCCACACGTACTGAAATTATTCATATTTCTAAAATACATATCATAAGTGTCCAGCACAGCACTGATGTATTAAAAACACCCTGTCACACTTAGAACATTTTAAGGACCCTTGCAATGCTTCTCATTGCAGGATTCAATATATTGCAGTACAGATTAAAATTATAGAATTAAGAGCAAAATGAAGAAACAAAAAAATTCAGTCAGCATTGAGTAGTTATCTCCCAGTAGAGTTTTTCAGCTTGCATCCCACACAGCTGGTGCCAACGGCTCAAGAGGGAGACAAATTTTTTCCAAGGACTTTGTGTACTTTGAAGTCAACATAGCTATTATATTCTGTTTCTTAATTCCTGCTTTCTGAATGTCTGGGAGCAGCCACTTCTGTTTGATTCAGAAATTGCCTTAAAGAAAATGGGAAAAAAATAGAAAAAGAAGAGACTGATTTCATTGCAACAGAGAGCAGCACTTTAACTTGATGACTTTTAACTTTTACTACCTATTTACTGTACACTGCACCCAACAGTCTGCATGGGGAGGTTTGATCTTGATATTACAGCATATCTTATGAAAGTCCTTTTTTATTCATTAAAAACCCAGGAAATTATTCAAGTGTTTTAGACATTTCTCCTGACTCTTCAGCAAATGCTCTAATATTTGATTAATTTTCATATTTATGTTTTTCTAATGGTGGTTTATGTGCCTATAACAGCTCTACTGGAGGTCTTTATCACGTTCCAGGAATGCACTGCTCAGATTTGATCTAAGTAAAATCCAAACAACATTATCCAAATAACATTCCTCATCTAATGATTCCTGACTAGTCATGATAAATCATAAAAAGTCCCAAACAAACTTACTCTAGGAGATTGGTGTTAAATAGCAAAAATAACTGCACTTGTTGCCACATTTATTTTCACATGGCAAGGCAAGAGAAGCTGGATGCTATGTTAATGCTCTGGCTGTTTCCCAACATCCTCTTGAACATCTGTTGTATCTTTCCCCTACAAAAATGCAAGTAGAATCAGCACTTCCATTGCCTCTTACACAGCAAATCAATCTAGCACTTTTATTAACCAGAAATGGATTCTAGAAAACAGCCCCAATATCCTAATGCAGCCAACATTCTTACTTCTCTTTTTAAATCAATGAGAAAGATAAACCTAATATTTCTAAGAACCAGAATATTTCCTATGTCTCTGTAAAACTTACAGAATCAATAGGTCAATAGGATATGCAACAGTTAGTAAATTATCTTCTGGTACTATAATGGCAACAGCAAATAAACTGAATTAAGAAATTAGTTGTTTTGCTTGGAAAACCATCCCAATGGAATCCTGGTTTCCCCAGTAACAAACAACTATTAAATAACAAAATACTATTTGTACAAAGACATTGTCTTAAAAAAACAACTTTTGGAACTGACTGGTAGATTTAGAATTTAACAGACTGTACAGCATCAAGTGATGAAATTGAGTAAGAGGAAATGACTGAAATAACAAATATATTTCTTTCAGACAATTTTAAAACTTCATACATATCCCTTAGGGCCTCATTAAAAATGCACATATGCTCAAGAGACCTTTAATATACGAGTAGTCTATCAAAGTCACCAAGTTTTAACAGAGTAAAAACCTTTCCACAGAACAAGGGCCTCCCAATCTGCCTTTCCTACACATTTATCTCTATTACACAGGAAACATGAGAAGTTCTGCATCAAATTTTACATTCTAATTAATTTCAACTGTATTCACCTCGAGCATTTTGGAAATTGAGCTCACTTGCAGTCTCCTGGAAAAGGTTTTTTAGAGATATGCAAAATCTCTCAAAATAAGTGTTAGGCTAATCCAACAAAACACCCAAAGCATCCCAACTAAACAAAAAAGAGTTTCATGTTGAAAATTCCATCTCGCTGGCAAATAGCTTCATGTAAACTTGACTTGTGTCAATAATTCACAGCATTATACAGGAAATAGTTTAAAAGTTCCAGGGTTTTTATAAACTCCAAAGAAAACTACGCATTAGTATTAGAACAAAATGTTTGCTTTTATTTTTCAGCTTCTTTTCCCAGTTCCCTCTGGGTGGGATAAAAATATTTCAAGCCAAGCTGCAGCTAGTTACTAATATAACTGTGCATACCAAAGGAAAGCAGATTCATTAAAATACATCTAGCTGTAGAGATCATCCACAAAGCAAAAATCCATCAAGAGTCATAAAGTCCCGACTTCAAAATGAAAGCAGAGCTACATTATACACACTTTATTTTCAGCTGAAATTCAAACTATCATTTCAATACCCTTCCAGTACAAAACACTTTAATTCTATTATTAATGCTGCTGTTGAATACTCACACTAGAACCATGGACACAAACTGAAAATTTTGCTAAAAATCTTAGATGCATAAAGCTAGAGTTTTATCTGGAAGCAAAGGAACATCACAACATCTACCAGCCAGTAAAGACTTTATTAGCCCATCTCAGCTCCACTCAGTGCACCCATTCAGCTTTCAGGATTATTCCCAACAGGCTAAAATCCTGACAGTATTAGTCAGAAAAATTAAATTAGTCTTTACCAAACCACTTTGATAGAAGTTATTCCAGGGCTCATTAGATCAATCCTGAAGCATTAAAATGCTTTAGTACTGACTGGGAAAGAGTGAGACAATTCACAATTGATTTCCATGGAAGCTAAATTAAATTACATGGAGTTATATGTCTAGTTCAAAAAGGGCAACAACAAGTCAGTCCTGTGTGCTTTTTAAAGAAAAAAAATTCTAATCTCCACTCCCTAGAATAGTCTTTTCCAGTTTCCATAGAGAAAAATCCAACTGATACAGGCACCCAAGTGCCTGGATAGTTGTTTGTAGAGATGTTTTATGGGGTTTTTGGCAAGCATTTAGTGAAAAATTCAGGGCTTTTGATCCTCCTTTGCAGAGAGGCCTAAAAAGACAAGACTCTACCTTGGGCTTTGTAAATTCTGCACACAAAATTTCACCTATGGCAACTTTAGCTTTATATTTGGACTATATACAATTTACATGCAGTCTTTAGCTTATTATTGCTTTCTCATTGTTATCTTCCATGGCATTTTCCAGCAGCCATGCACTTGGCTGCCTTCAGATTTACTACTTTTGAAAAATACCTCACCGACAGTTCCTCAGAGTTGAGCACCAAAATATCATCTACCAACCTACGAACACCATAATACCTGCCCCTTATAGGGTTCCCCAGAGCTCCATCCTTGGCCCCGTGGAACATCCCAAATGACTTGGACACAGGATTTGAGGAAATACTAAGCTAGGAGCTGATAAAAAGTTGGGAGGAGCTGTTGTCTCCCTTGAGCTAGAGGGGCCCTGCATAGAGACCTTGACAAATTAGAGACCTGGGCAATCACCAAGTGATGAATTTCAACAAGGACCAGTGCTGGATTCTGCACCTGGGATATATGGACAGATCAGGGAGTGAGAGGCTGGAATACAGTGCCAGGGAAAGGGCCCTGGGGGTACTTGGCAAGCTGAATCTGAGTCAGCAGTGCCCTGGAGCCAGGAGGGACATCTGTGTCCTGGTGACATCAGGCACAGCATCACAGCTGGGCAAGGGAGGGATTGTCCTGCTCTGCTCTGGGCTGGGGTGGCCTCACCTCCAGGGCTGGGGGCAGTTTTGAGTATTAAAACATAAAAAAAGCTATAAAGGTGCTAGAGAACATCCAGAGGAGGCCTCAAGAATGGGGAAGGCTTTGGAGGAGAAGCCATGTGAGGAGGGACTGAGGGCACGAGGTCTGTTCAGCCTGGAGGAGACTGAGGGGAGACCTCATCACAGCCTACAGCTTCCTGCTGAGGGGCAGAGGAGGGGCAGGCACTGATCTCTGCTCTGTGGTGACAGTGACAGGACCCGAGGGAATGGCCTGAAGCTGAGTCAGGGGAGGTTTAGTTTGGTATCAGGAAAAGGTTCTTCACCCAGAGGGTGGCTGGGCACTGAACAGGTTCCCCAGGGAAATGGTCACAGCACCAGCCTGACAGACCTCAAGAACTGTTTGGATAATGCTCTCAGGCACATGGTGTGACTCTTGGGGTGTCCTGTGCAGGGCCAGGAGTTGCTCTTTGGACATACTTGTAGGTCCCTTCCAACTCTGAATATTCTGCGAGAATAAAAATTGGGAGATGTTCTAGACAAGTATGTCTTCCTACATTTAGTGCTACTCAATTTATCCCTTGTTATAAGTCAGCAAGAAGAAGCAGTAGTAAGTTTTTCATATAAATGGTAAAAGACCACCCCTGTGTACAATTTAATCATGATGCCCATTTCTGTCACTTTGAAACTCATTAATGGTTAACCAAACACTGCAGAACATTAAATGCTAATAGAAATTCATGTCAATTCCTTCATGGGTAAGTTTATCTGAACACACAGAAATCCCTTAACAAGCTCTGCTTTGCACAAAAAAAAGACACGAAGTAGTTATTTCATATTTTTGTTTCAGATTACAAAAAGCCTCCCTTCAAGAGACTCAAATGTAGCACTGAAAGTTGGGCTCCAGCCATTGTTTATCAGGACACATGAAAATAACGAAAAATCAGGTCCTGAGCTGAGAAGTCAGAGAAAGAACATGTATGCAAAGTATTCTAATGCCAAAACAATTGCTTGCCATCTAACAGGTGCCACACAACTCAAATACCCAAATTCACCTTCAGATTCAGTTTTCCATCAAACCATTTCTAGCTCTACAGCAATCTGCTCCAAGCAGAATGCAACAGGGCAAAGTCTGGACTTCTAAAATTCAGTGGATACATTCAGAATGTTTGATGTTGGTTGGCATGAGGACAGGAAAAAGCCTGCTGACCAGGAAAAACCAGGATAAGAGAATCAGGATGCTGCTGGGAGCAGTGTGCCTCCAACTCTGTCATCACCAAGAGCATCCAAGAGCCCAGAAAAAATAAGGGTATACAACAAGAGTGGAAAGGAAACACAATTGTACCAGCAAGGCATTTCTTCCTAATTTTTAGTAGCTCAGAAATTTAAAACAACAGAGAAGCCTTGGAGACTGAATTTTCCACATGAGACAATGTGGATTGCATGTTACACTAATTACAAAACTGTTATTAGTACTGGAGAAATAATCTGCCAGTTGGACAGCCTCAGCCCACAATAAAGTGCAATGTGTGAAACACTCAGCTCATGGGACAGCATAAACATAGCTGCTGTTCTGGAATGGTGCAACACACTCCTGGCAACTAAACTGGCTGCTGCTAGAGAAAGCATTCAGCAATCCATCTGAAGAAAAAAAAAAAAAAAGAGAGAAAATATAACCCTTTCCCACAGAGATGCACAGGTTCTGTGTGAGCTTGTTCAACAGGAGGATTTTCAGACCGTCTTGGCATGCAATTCCTCTGAGCAGATTAATTTGAAACCAGATTTTTGGTCACCCACAATCTTCTCAAGTCAAAATCCATACCCAATGCACTGCTCTGCTCAATCCTGAAAATGGATTTCTTCTCCATCTCGTAATACTGGAGTTCAGAAGCAAACCTTATGGTTAGCAAACCCACTCTCTATAAGCAAAGTAGGGTTTAGAGGAAATTAGGAGTCAAGAAGCTCAGGATTTTGCTGCAACCTCTATGACACCTCAGAAGTGTCATCTTGAGAGGAATGAGAGATACATCACAAGACAAAAAAGTGAATTTTTGGCATGGCAGGAGCAATTCTTTGCTTTAGAGTACATGTATTACACTGTATGTATACATACATATTATACTGAAGAAAGTTCCTATTACACTCATCTTTCTAATGCCTGAAACCAAATCATAGGGTCAATAGTTGTGATACAGATCAAACCCAATTAGGCTTCCTGCAGGTGGTCATTTTTCCCTGCATTAAACACTGCAATGTACAAGAAACAGCCTAGTAAATAAAGATGCTTAGAGACTAAATCTCCTAGGAGCACATCTGTGTAGTTGCTGCTTTTTACCACAACTCCCTTAAGTAAAAAATCACTTGTCATACTATATCTTTTAAAGCAAATATACTACTTCTATTTTACCTGCTAAAAGTGTTTCTGACCTACACTTAGTGGACTCTTAGCACATTCCCATGTTCCTTCTTCTTGCAGTGCAGCACCATTAACTCCATAATGACAGCTGCTTCAGTGACATGAATTATAAATTATTTCTTTACCAATAGAAGTCTAAATTTTATAGAAAAAACATATTCCACAAAGCTTTTATTTAAAGCATTTGCATAGAAATAGCCTTGCACTGAAGAGAAGACTGGACAAAAGACAGAGAAACTCCACAAACTGCCAGGAGTAAGAGGTGAAGGGATCGTCTTGCAATGCTTTGATCTCTAATTAGAATGCAAGGTGCTTGAAGCAAATAGTACAACTCAGATGGTCAATTAAGAGTGCTGCTATTGTTCTTATACTATAAGACCCCCTCAACCTTGCAAAAGACAGAAAATCATTATAAAATTTTAAATGCTTCAGTGTCGAGGTAGCTATCCTTTGGAGAAGAAAAAGCTTACTTATATCAAAATACAGATACAACTAGAGTAATTTTATCTTCTGGTTTCCAAGGAGACAAGTGACCTCTACAGACTTCTCCTAACAAGCGTATCAAAGTCATATCATAGCAAGGAAAGCCATGAAAGCCATAAGAAAGTAGCTCAATGCAGAGAAAATCTGCTGCTCAAACCTGAAGTTTAACAACTTGGGTAGTTTGCCAATGCAGCTTCGCTATTGGTGTCACTTCCCGAGATTCCTTTTAACAGGAATTCCTCTGTAGCAGACATTACCAATCTTTACTTCAAGGCAAAATAACAGGCAGGAAAGGGTCCAGGATGGAAGCACAGAGAATATATTACAACCAACAATAGGGGCAATAATTTAACTTTAGGCCTCATGGGACAAACCTATCCTGAGATCCAAAATCCATCCTTTCACAGCCCATCAGTAACGCCTCAAAGCCAACATTTATGTTGTATCAGCAATTCTCCATTTTAGTGTTCCAGAATCTCAGGAGGATTCTGCTTTCTTCCTCAGCCAAGCTCAGGAAACCTCCTGGAGCCCACAGTATGTATAATCTCATTTTCAATGCCTTCCTAATCTACAAAAAGCAGATTTGTTTTTGTGAAGTGCACAGTTAAAGAGATTCTCCTTCTTTCCCCACGTCCCTACCGAGTGTCACTCATATATTCCCAACACACACTAGGGAAATACTGGATCAGCTTTTTCTTGGAGAAACTACTTGAAAAGTTTGAAAAGTTTAAAGTTTACCATCCATCCCCAAGTACCCGCACACATTTTGGCTTCCTTGTGTGCTCACCCTTGTTTTCCTGCTGTTGCTCCTCCCTGTATCCCCTTCAGGCAGAAATCCGTGGAGCTGAGATGGAGATGGTGAGCTACAGCACTCCAGGGTGCTGCTGGCAGCAAAGAGCATGCCTGGGGTAACTTAGGACTAATTTCAGCCTGTCCTGATCTAGCTCAGCTGGCAGCAATAAAAGGAAGTTAAAAAAAAATTTTAAAAGTCATTAAAATATATGAAAACCCTAGACCCAAGTTCTACATTGTAATCATGGAGAAGATAAATGTTCTTTGTGGTATTTTCAAGATCAGCTCTAGAGCTCTGCATTACTTGTGGGGTAGGGCTGGGAAAGTGGCCCTGAGAGATTCCCAACTCCTGATGGCAAGTTCCTGCATCCTAAACATCTACCTGGGCACAGGCTAACCAAAAATTCAGGAAAAGTGATGGGGAAAAGTTTTGATTCAAGAGACAGAAAAAAAAAAAAAGGTGGAAGAAACTGTTATTTTAGATCTGGCTAATGAAGCGTTTGAGAATATAAATGTGTGAAGGTGTTTTGAATGAGATCATGAGAGACAGCGCCAATGATTCTGCAGAAAAATAAGAAGTGAGAAAAGCTGAACAGGAGCAAGACAGCTCTGGGTCAAGCTCACAGGTGCATCAGATGAAGCACAGTGCTGACAAACACAGGAGGAAAAAACATCAGCATGTAATGCCAAAATTGGGGGCTGCAGTGTGAAACCGATTTGTGGAAAGACATAAATACCAACAAGAAACATAAAAACTAGACCTAGACAAACACAAGTCTTATTGGGCTTTTTCCCAACAAGACAAATTGCAAATGCAAAACTCCTCAAACACTTTCAACATCTGTTTTGCTTAATCTCCAAAGACTAAGAGATCAGATATTGAGCACAGCTGGTGACAAGAGAAAGCAAAATAAGGAACAGAATTTAAAACAAAACCAGCAAAATCTCAACACCACACAAAACTCCAGCATACACAATGATAAAGGTATCTTGCTGGACAATAGATCTAGTTGTTCCAGTCACCTTGATCCTGCAGCTGAAAAAACCTACAGGAGAGAAAGTAACAGAAGCAAACCTACATGGCAGGGGCCTGGTGAATGCTCAGGTGCAGGGCTTTAATCCACTACCAACCCACCAGCAGAATTGCCACTCAGGTTTTTTACTCACTGCTATTTGTGACCAGCTTTACAGACAACCAGCTGTAATCCAGGCTTCTTTCTACTACAGAATTCTACATTTTCACATCTTTTTGTTGCCATATACATACTGCTCTACTATATTTTACCCCTTGATCAGTCAAGCCTGTCTTACACTCACATTTGGTTACTAATTCTCTCCTTTCCAACTGTGTGCATAAAGGATGGTCCTTCACTTTGTATAGGACAAATAGAATCAGTACTCACAGATTTTTATTTTTTTTAGAGAGAAAAAGTGCTGAAGTTACCACTTTTGTGTTTCCCCATCTCAGAGGTTCACTGAGAAATTTGCATACCTCATTCATGGAGCATCTCCCAGGCACTGTGAGCTCTCATTACAGGGATAAAGAAAAGAAAATGAATCAGAAATCAAGTGCTAAGCATTCATAGCCCTGTTCTCACTCTTCCTTCTCCTTGGAAGCACAGCCTCACCTAATTACAAGGCCCTCAGCACTCCCAGCTGTGTGGTACTATGTGACACAGGTGTGCAGCATCCTCTCAGAAGCAAGATGAGAAACACAGGCTTCTCACACTGGTAGCTCTGTGACAGGGTGTTTTCCAGAATTCCTGTGCTGATAAGCATTTGATGATACAGAAAGTTACATAAATAGACAGAGAGATGAAGGTAGATAAGAGCAGATGTGACAGAGACTGACAAACACATTTTAGGGTACAACTCTTATGGCACAGTCAGCAGAAAGCCCAAGGCAAAGTAGTATTTTATTAAAGTAAATCACATAGCATGGGGAAAGGCTAAGCAGGGTTATCAAACCTCCTTTCATCACAAATTTTAAAAAAAAAGACTGCTGCTTACAATTTAAAGAAAGGTCTGACTATTATGAACTTTAGCCATGGAATTTTCACTAAAACTACTGTTTTTACAAAAGGTCTTCTCTCTCCCACTGGCAAATAACAAAGCATCGGACTGTGTTCAAAAGTCCTCAAACTAAAAGCAAAGTAACAGATTCAAAACCACAAGTATGGCATAGAGCTAGAAATCAAAAAGCTGCAGTATAATTTGGCTGAGTGTATGGGGTTTGATTTTTTTTACTACAATCAAAGCTCTTCAGGACTGTGCCCTTTGTGATTTATGGATAAACTGGTGAGTTATATTTGCAACTGCTCAATCTTAATTCGAGGGAAGTAAAGGACCTACTTTACCCACCATAATGTAAATTTATTATGGAATTGGCTATTTTATCTCTAATTTATCATAGGAGAGCATAGGATCCCTGCAGCAGAAAGTCTTCCAGTGGTTCACAGCTGCTGGGTGTAAGCACTTAGTTTAACATCACTGAACATCAGTGTCTTCAACCACCAACCTGCTGATCTTTCAAGGCAGCAGGATGCTGGCAAGGCCTCAGCACTCAGAACATCTGGAGCACTGCAGGAATCTTAGGTGTTGCCAGCCTTCTTTTACTCTTCTCCTCATACCTTTTGGAAAAGAGTTTAAAGCTGACAATAACCACGAGCACGCAGTTAGCCCTGATATAGAGCATTTCCAGAAATCTCTTAATAAAACAAATATAAACCAACAGCAGGTCATTCAATTCTGATAAGATCTCCTTCAGTCTGAAAAGTCAAGATCTTAAAACTGACTCTGCAAATTCAAGACATGAAAACTGATCTTCCATTACTGATGATGTATTAGCAAACTGTGTTTACAGATTCATTCCCATCTTGGTTTTCTGCTCCCAATCTACTAAGAGAACATCAACCTTCCAACCTAAATGTTGCTATTTACAGGTAGGATACTGCATTAAATTCACAGTGATTCCTTTGCAAAAAATGATAAACTTAGTTTTTTCAAGAGAGAATATTTTTCATAAAGATCCTTCATCATCAAAAGAGATAGATATTTTAAAAAATATACCATTCAAATGGTTGAAGAAACACACTTGGCCAGCTGCCTAGAAACATCTCTTCCTGAGAAGTGTTTGAACTCATCAGTGAAAATGGGCTTGGACTGTATTTAATCCATCTGAAGAATCATGTGCATAGCTTTTTTGATAAGCTCACGGTGAGGAAGGCTCCACCACACACAACCATGCTGCCTCACTTGGAATGGAGCCAGGCTTTCCAAGAGATCTGCTGCCATGGAGAGATCATAGCAGGTTGACACATTTTTCAAGAGAGCACAGCACAGGAAGTTCTCCCTGTGCTGCTCCAAAAGAGATGTTCTCCCTGGGAAAAATCTAGCCCAAAGGGAAGGGTGAGGGTGGCTGGAGAGCTTGAGCCTTTCTCCTTAACACTCTGAAAATGTAATGTAATTGCACAGTGCTATTAGTGAACAGGACAGCTTTCTGTAAAAGAATAGCCAGCCCTGAGAGTGAAAATGTGTGTACATATATTGAGTTGCTCATGTAAAACATGGTTTTGACAGGCTTTCCAATCAAAATTTTAGTTAGGATTTGTCCTGCTTAGGTATAAACTCGATTTATCTACCAAAGTAAACCCAGCATAGAAATTAAGCGTTATACATTCCTAGGCTAGAGGTGTCAAGAAGTTCTTTTATTTTGTTTTCTGGATTTGAGACTTTCTAAGTTCAGTAATCCATACACAACTGCCTGAAGGCTGGGAAGAAGAGCAGGTGGACTCAACAGTACTAAGGATCATCGTAGGAAGGCCTGTAAACCTAGAATTGTTTTAGGATTAGACCTCTATTTTGGACAAAAAAATATTGACTGGCTACTTAGAGAATCAGGTTAGTATCACTTGGCTAGATTTATTACTTGGAATAAGGCTCAGACTGTGAACAGGGAGCAGGAAAGCAGGGGCTAAGATGATGCTTGATTCTAGCAATGATAAATTGAGAAAAAACCCTTTCTATAGGAATTCAGAGCATATTTAATCTGGACTCATCACACCAGCTGAACATCGTACAGAGGATGGTATTCTAGAGTGCAACTCAAATTCCTCAGTTTCAATGTGAGTAAGAGATATATCTTCCTTCCATCTGATACATTTATGGTGTAAGCACAAGTTAATGATTTATCATTTAAACAGGAAGGGGAAGTCACATGGCCAGGGATATATTAAGGGATGAGGGGGAAAAAATCTTCAAGACTAGATCCTAAAAGAGTTTCTAGCATGGGAACACAAATAACAGCCTGATGGTCACAGCTGAGGCTGTAGTCAGGGATGGCCCAAGAAAGGAGAACTCAAGAAGCTGAAATGGGCATTAAATCATAAAAGACAAGCAAGACCACAGGTAAAAGTATGACAAAAATATATAAGTGAGGAAGAAGCTATACCTGAATTAGGACTTGTACCTGCCCCATTTTAGCCCTGCAGGTCTTAAGAAATTCAGCAGGCACTTGAGCCTCTCCCAAAGGCTGCAGAACGGACTGTGCTTTCCTGCCCATAGCACTCACTTCATCCCTACTTTCAGCTGGGCAGATGCTCCTGAAGTGAGAGTTGGAGGAAGCAGGGCTAAATGAGCTGTCACTCCAATTCAGGCAGGCACCAGCCAGCCCTACAGCTCCACTGGGATGCAGCTTCCAGGAGAGCAGAGGAGCAGGAGTGAGATGAGTGCTGCAGGCTGAGAATTTTCCGGGTGACCTGGGGACTGCGGACAGAGGTGTAAACAGGCAAGTCCCACTGCCAGGCTGAAAGATGGAATTTAGGTTAAGATAGAGCTTGGAAAAGGA
The DNA here is from genome assembly GCA_013400435.1 of Pycnonotus jocosus. NCBI lineage: Eukaryota > Metazoa > Chordata > Aves > Passeriformes > Pycnonotidae > Pycnonotus > Pycnonotus jocosus. The sequence continues at coordinate 13,077 of VWYP01017934.1, read as the reverse complement.
GAGCATATGCAGCTGAGTGATGGACCCTGACATGCTCACACAGCTAAAATAAGAGCTTGAAGAAGCAGGAAGCAATGTAATGTCACTCCTTCCAAAGCTGGTATGAGCCTCGTGGGTACAGCCTGGGCTGTGGCTGGTCAGGTAAAGAGAAACTCCAGAGGTGAAAATAGCTATGGATTGTCAAAGATGGGAAATTAGGACACAGGAATGAAACCACAGAGGAATTACTACTCCTGTTATAGCAGGTACAGAGCCTCTGGCAATAATCCAGAGGAGAGGTTCGGCTGGTTTAAAGTTAGGAACGCAGAGCTGGAAAGCTGAAATTGATGGTGATTGTTTAAAACCTCACATGGAAAAAACGAAGACTGGAGGGAGGAGAGGGAATTAATCTATCATTCTGTTTAAGACAGACACCAATTTACGGTAGAAAAAAGGCTGGATTTAGAAATAAAAGCCCCCAGAAGGCTGCTACTGCTCTCTGAGTGCTGAACACAGCTAATTCAGTTTGCATTTGTCCAACAGCAGAGGCTCTGCCTTCCCAAAAATCAAGTACAATGGGAAAAGTCTAAAGGCTCAACAGAAATATCTGCCATAGAAGACTAAACTTGAGACTCAAGTAATGCTCCACACAAAATCAATGTTTCCTAAAAGAGCAAGTAATCATCAGCAGTCTCCAAAAAAGTGCTCTTCTTTTTACCAGCTAACAGAGGTCTTCATACACCATAAGTAGTGCAGATGATAGAAAAACATTCAGATTTCAAGCACTACCTCTCTGGAATTTTTAAGCATCTCTTGAAAGGCAGACCTTGTGAGGCTGAAGTAGCTACAGACTTGGACTAAGAAGAAAGAACTGCTTGCCTTGGAAAGGAAAACCCCTCCATTCTCTCCCACAACAGTTTTGAACCATTTTCATTTTAGGCAGGGGACACTGTTAAAGGATGTCTGGCATTAAGATCTGCAGGTGGTTATACAAGAGTTGCCTGTAATCTCAGGATTCTGTGAATTTATGAAGATGATTGATTACTGCTTTTGTTCGGTTAGAGATTGAAGAGCAAGTTAGCATCAATTGGGCTAAAATTAGGTTAGTTATGGTTACCTCCCTCATGATTTAGTAAGGTTAATAGTAAGGAAACATACTGTAATAGCCAGCTGTTCTCTGAAAATGCAGACTTTTTTTGTGCTTTGCAATTGGAAAAAAAAAATCATGGCATTTGTAGCACCTTACATTTCAGAAAGAAAATTTCAATGATTATTAGTGGGGAAGAAAAAAGAATTACAGAATTTCCTTAAAAAGAAGGCTGGCAGAACCCTTTGGAATTCCATATACAGAAGCAGACACACAGATGACAATCCCATTCTAAAGTTTTGCTCATTAATCTGACACCACACGAAGATATTATGGTATTATGATGTTTCAGTCCTTTCTCTCGGCATTTTCAGCTCTTCTGATGATCCACCCACCTTCTCTTCCCCCAGCCCCTAAGTACTAATGTTCACACTGGTTTATAATCCAGGCTGCTGTAGCGTAGCTAAATACATCTCACTGTTTTTAATTTCATAGCAGTTTCTTTCATAGCTCCAATGCTCTTAGACTCACAGTGCTTCCTCTGTGTCACCCTGCACACTCCCCGTTCTTACCAATTTTATTCAGAGTTGATGCTCAGCATCTTTCAGAACATAATCTTATTTTAAAGACAGAGGCTCTAATACCTCCTTAGGGTTTGTCTGGTTATTGCTGTTTGCCGTGGCTGAGATGAACAGGAACACAAAGTCACTGATGTGGCACCACGGGGTCCCTCCTGCAATCAGCAGCGAGGAGGGATGACAAGAACCAGAGGAGAAGCAGAGTTTGTCACCCCCTCCATCCCATCACACAGGACATCTGGTGAGTCTGCTGGACTGTACATTAATGGGAATTAGCCCTTCCACAGCTCCCAAAAGGAGACTACAAGACTTACAATTTAACCATACCTTCAATTTTCTTTGCTGTGTCCAAAGTAGAATGGTATTGCTCCAGATAGCCCAGTCTCTTGAGTTCAGGTTGTTCTGAATTTAGGAACCTCTCTCAAAAAAGCCAGAGTGCTGTTTTTCCTAACCTCTCTTCATTAGGCTGTTGGCACCACTCTGGGAGATATCGGAGATGGCTTTGAGAGAATAAATTTCAGTGTTAAGAGCAAGACTGTGCAGATTTGAGATGGAGAAGCACAGTTTTGGTAACAAGAACTACATTCCACAATCTTGACATCAAGTGAGTATGCAACATCATCTGGCGGGGAAAAAAGAAGTCGATACATCATTCCAAGAAAGCGAGATACATTGCCACTGTTATGCTCACAGCATAACTAAGAAAACTGTTATGGCTGTCCATAATCAAACATAAAATGCATGAGTAGAGTCTGGAAATCTTACCAAGTGCAATCAATGAAAGACAAAATACTGAAAACCACCCATTTCCTACAGCCATATAAAAATATTATGAGCAAGACAAAGAGTACTAGAAACTATAAAAGCAGGGTGTGAAAAGATATTCAAAACTGTTTCATTTGCAACCCTGCACACTTTTTTTTTTCTGGGGTAACAAATGTTATCATGCTCCAGGGCTTCAGTTTAAAACAAAGAAGTAAAAACTGCAACCTGTACTATATATATTTTGTTGCCTTAGATCTACAAGGTATATCAGAAAGCCACAAATTTCACAAGGAAATTACAGTATAAAGAGGGCTGAGAGGAACAGCAAGCACGATGTATGCTGAAATGAATCCTCACTTGTATTTGCTAGAGTAAAGCAAGGTGTATTAAAAGAGGCCTCCCTGTTATGTTTCATTTCTTCCCCTGACAAAAATAATGAAGGTGATCTTCTCCACACTTATGGAATTATAAAGAATTGGTCTGGCTGGTGTCTTAGAATATATAATCCCTTTACATCAGCAAAGGGATTCACTTGCAGAGAAAGCATGCAGCCGAGTGAATGCTGTAATCTTATTCTTTAAAAACATGGTTGGCACAGAAATTGTCCATTTTACTCAGGAGGATGCAATTACATTTCAGCTTTCATGTAAAGCTGCTTCATGAAATTGAAAAGCCTGCGCATGAACAGAAACAGAACAGCAGGGAAAAAACAAAGGCTGTGGCTGGCTATGGATCATTTCTCCTTTTCCACATGGTTTGAGGGAAAAATAGCTGTCTGCACTGGGTGATGATAATCTGCAGTAAGCAGGCTGATACCAGTCTGCTGACCTAATGGCAACAAGGAGTCTAGGACTGAAGAGTTCAGACTCCTGGGGAAAGCAGATAATCCAACCCCTCATATCTGTGAGTAAAGACTTTATGAGCTACACAAGAGGAAAAAAAAAATCACAAGAAAAAAGCCAACAAAAGATACAGAGAAATGGGAAGTCATCCTAGGTCTCAAGGGAGGAAGAAGAATCTTGTTAGTCAACCCTAATCCAGCTGCTGGGACTAAAATAGAGAAGTCCCACTCACCGCTAGCTCTGCCAAAGCTCTTCGAGAGACAGCAACACAAACTGCCAGGAATGCTTTAACTGAACAGGTTTCTGTAAGGAAGTGCCAGTGTGTTCATTTGGTTTAGGAATGTTAACATTAAAAAAAATAAACTTTCTGAGAGAGTCAAGGGGAAAAGAATTTAAAAGGTGAGTCTTAGTTCCTTCCTCCCAGCTGGATACGGCAATGGGAGGAAACTCACAAAGAAGGAGGTATCAGGCATTTTCTTCAGAATGCTCTCTTCGCAAGATGACAGCCTTTGGTTCAATGAAAACAGTCCCACTTTTATCAGCAAAACCAAAAACTCCAAAACACCCTGAAAAAAGCATGTTTTCTGCCCATGCTAGAACAGGAGCTACCATGAAAGTCCTCCAAACTTCAAATAATCAGAAAGACATTTCTCCTTCATCTCTGGTTGTGTGATAATGAACAAAAGGAAAGTTTAAATTCAGACACGAACTGTAAATATAACTTTCAGGTCATAAACTCTCAGCTTAAAAAAAATCACACTCTGATCATGTAAGGCTATGTAAGTTAATTAACATTTATTAATCAAAGTTAGTTTAAATGTGAAAAGCAGTAAATCCAGTCAGAAGAGACTGTTTCTACATTAACACAAATATGGCTTATGTTGTGAGACATAACTGAGTGTAAATCTTGACCTGTTAATTATCAAGGTCTTTACTGTGTAGTTTTAGGTACTTTGATCAAAGGTTAAAAAACTCCCGTGGGAGACAGATGAGCATTTGGAAAAAAACACGGTGATCATATTTTATTATCAGTTCTGCTTTTTTTCTCAGTATCAAGCTGTTGGACAGAACAAAAAGTGCAAAGACCTTTTTGATGAATATCTTAAAAATGTCTAGTTGCTATCAATAACAAGATTAAATTGCTGCACCCTTGATATTTGGTCTGTCTGCCAAGGAAAAGCAAAGTTATTACTAATAACATCTTTGTTATATAACACAGTCATCATTGACAGTTCAGTGAGGAGAACTACCAATAAAAAAATCACATCACACATTCCTTAGTTTGCTCACATCTGTACTTTGATAAAGTATACACTGAGAAGTAGACATACCTGTCTGGTTTAATCATTTTGTATTTTTTGAGTTAAAGTGAAAAAAGAGAAAGTGTGATAAGTCCACCGTGTGATTCAGAAGAAAGAACTGCAAAGGTTTCATCTCCTAATCCTTTGGTTCTATGCCACACTGCAGTGCTGAAGTGAACCCACAACTTACAATGGAAACACAAGATGCAGAGGACAAGATGAAATCCATCTTGAACTAAAATTCCCACAGAGACAAACAAATCTCAGAACTGACTGCTGCAAAGTATTGAAATGCACCAAACACAAGCACCCTCAGAGATCACTTTGCTTTTACCCAGCTTTTGGAGTAAAGGCTGTTGTACAGTGTGGAGAAATTCACCAGTCTTCACAAGGAATTTGGTGGGAGTTGCACTGGATATTGAATGACCTGAGATGGGCTGCATTTGTAAAAATTAAGACAACCTATTGTGCTTTCTCTAAACTTAAAACACATTCAACAGCAACTGCAAAGGCATGCTTATTTACTCAACAAAAATATTTTAAATCAAAACAATTTTTTGCTAAACTAAACCACTTTTAAGACATCAATGTAAAATGCTTTTGCCTGATTTTCATTTGAGACAAAAATGCATTCTCACCTAAATTCTTTTCTTATCTGGTTAGATTGCCTTCTATTGCATAGAAAATTGCATTTACTTTCCTATATGTTGTGTTTATTATATTTTGTCCCATTTTTCTATGTAATCACACTCTATTTCTATTTGAAGAAGCCAGAAGACCTGGCCAGAAAACCAACAATTTTTTTCCACAGTCATAACATCATTCTCTTTTAGAAAAGCTTATGAAACCTATTACTTTTAGCTTTTTTCTCACAGGCAATGCTTACAAATCATTGTTTTGTAAGATTATTTTTTGTTTCTTTTTTTCTGGAGATTCTTCAACTCATCTCTATCTGAAATTGCAATATTAAAAAAACTTGCATTAGATGAAGCATCAGCAATATCAAATCAGGATAATTATGTCCTTTGTCTTTCATACAATATTCCTCACTGCAGAGTCACATTTGTCTATTTTTGCAATAGCTTCATGTTGCAGCAGCCCTCTTATTAGAGGGTAGAAATGAGCCAAGGCACAGACTCCTTTTTTATCACAGCATGAAAAGGACCCAGGTTTATTCCTCTTTACAGCTCAGCCATCCTGACTCCAACCATTCACTGACTCTGGCTGCAGCAGCTCCTGCTGGAGGTTTCCCTTGCAGCCTCTGACTGCTGGTTATTCCCTGCTGAACTCTGACTGCAGGGATCAGTGTGCAGACTGTGACTGCAGGCTTTCACCCAGCTAGACTGTGACTGCAGCCCCACACTGACCTCACAGCAGCGATATTCCCTTCCCCAAGATTCTTCTTCATGATCCTCTCATTACCACCTAACCCACTCCCTTTTATCACCCTTATCTTTATTGGATACAGCTGTTATTCATCAGGTGTGAGGCTGTATTGGGTAATTACCACAGCTGTTACTTATCAGGGGCAAGGTCACCTATGTTCCCTTCTCCTACAGCTTGACACTGCCAACTCACTGTTTTTCCCCAGGAGCCTAAATTTGTGTTCCAAACCCTGCTCTAGCCAGCGTGAGTGGAGGGTGGATAATGCATTCTTCACCTTCTATTTCCTAATATGGGGGAAAGAGACCACTGAATTTCACACACAATCCATGGAGTCAGGCACACATCTCAGCAAAATTCAAACTATCTCTGTGACTGACCAAGGAGGTTGCTGGCATCAACCCACTCCAAGCAGCACTGCAGACACAGCCCAAGGGAATACTGGGACCAGTACCATACTTTACCATCTTTCCTCCAGACTGAAAGGTGGGCTCCATCAGCCACCTGGAATACTGTTTAGAATCCTCTCCCAAAGGCAGGCACTGTTCCAGGAGGGTTAAAATCAAAACCCACAGTAGCCAAACCAGTAGGATTTCAGTATAACAGCACTTCACTTAGATCACATTTGAAAAGGTGAGGCCAGAAGTCATTTCATCACAGAATTTTTTTTTTTCCCACAGGTTCTGGCTCACAGAACAACTTAACTTAGAGGTGGCCTGTGCCCTCTGCTTTGTTAAAGCAACTTTAACTCTTCTGGCTGCAGAGATATTACTGCATTGAAAAGAACTGAAAACCTCAGTGCCTAAACAAGGTAAAAAAGCTAACAGCAGCTGACATAGGCTGGAGAACATTTCTGTGACAGCTTCAGTATTTAACCAGAAAAGTATGGAACACGAATCTCAATTTTCTGTGTAGTGTTTTGGAGTGGACTTTCGTTCCTGCAGTAATTAATGGCAAGAGAAACCCTTCTCACACAGTGAACTAGGTGCTTATCTAGTTTCTTAGCAAGCAACTCATGCTTTCCTGACAGTAGTCATTTATTTTTAACATAAATTCTGCTGTAATATGAAAGTTCAACTGTTCCTGATTGTCAGTTTTCCCTAGATTTAGGCAACAAAGTATTTTGGGAGTATGACTCAGGAAAACATTCACATGACCAAGGAAAGCAGGTGGCCAGGACCTACCACATAGCATCGGCTTCATCAGAACATCCTCAGAGAAGGAAAAATAGCTCCTAGCTGTTTGGGGAGATGATCACAGGGTGGAAGAAAAAACTGTTCTAAGGTATAGGTTATAATTATTATAACAAATAAAGCAAACTGCAGAGTCTCTTGCCTCAGCATCACAAAGAGGTACATTTTTTTAAAAAAACACTATTCTGCTGATGGAAGTGTTTATATTGTGTTGTCATTAAGTCTTGAAAAAACTCATTTACACAAGGGACCTCAGTCATAAGTTTAAAATATGCCTCTGCCAAAGAAACAGCTTACCTGGTTCTCCCTCAATAGTATCTCACACAGCAGCACAGCTCATTTGTGCCCCCAATGTTTCAACAGCAAGAGGGAAGAGGAGTTGTTTGTTAGTCTGTGGGGAAGGGAGATGCCCAAGATCCCATAAACCTCTCCCTGTCTCACTCAGATTTATGCCCAGCACTGAGTCCTGTAGCTGCACAGAACAGGAGGCTGGCAGACATTGCACTGATGTACCACGAGTTTCAGTGGTGGGATTCCATTCTCTCCTCCTTCAGGTGGATAAAGAGGGATTTGTTATTCCTGTCATTCCCTTGCCCAGAAACAAGGCTGTGCCCAAGTCAGCTGTTGTAAAATCTGGGCAGTTTCAAGGCAAGTTTTTCATCCTTAGCCAGAGATTTGAGGAAAGGGTTTTGCCTCAGGATCCTCAACCCAGCGCTCCAGGAGCACTCCGTGGGCAGTCCTGATCCACACTGACACCTGGGAAGCATCTGCCTTTAGGGACCTGGGTTGTTCCCTTTAACTAGAACCAGAAGCATTCTGGTACTTGAAACAGTGTGCATGCATGTGCTTCAACCCTGATTTGAATTCCTGCTTGTGACAAAAGGGATTGCACACCCAGCCTGTGCCTTGAGCCCAGAACAGACACCATTTCTACATTGCCTACCTCAAGAATATCTCACAGAAAGCATATTCTTTGTGGTATATTTAACCAGTACTGCCTTCTGGATGGACTCTAGTTTATTTGATTATATACTAACCAGAACTAAAGATAGATCTAAAAGGAATAAAAATTTTCATCCATCCTCAAGGAGACCTGTGGATTTGTTTTACTTGCAAGCAGATCCCATCTGACCTGTCACTTAATTTAAAAAGTTTTATAGATTTAGCTGTCTTTCAAAGTTCATGACTACAGAAACACTAGTGATATCTGAAAGTTACAAAGTATTAATTCACCATAAACCAAAAATGAGGGTTTTTTTCTTGGATATAAAGAATTTGGTTTGGGTTTTAGTTTGGTTTGGGTTTTTTCCTTTTTTGGGTTAAGGTTGTGATGAACTCTTAAAGTTCAAGGATAAGGGACCATATCCTCTTCACTGAAAGTTACCTCCTTAGCATTCTCGTACAAATTTATCATGAAACCACCAAACATTTTTATTTCTTTCTTGTAGTTAGGAAATGTTAATATGTAGCTGCAAGCAGCTGAGTGGAAATACATTAGCAGAGCTTTCCTGCAGTCCACATTACAACTGAGCTCAGATATTTACCCATATGAACTATACCACTCAGTGAGATTGTCAATAAGAGTTAATTATATACAAGTTCTACTAGACTGTGGGACAGCAATTTTCAGACTTCTTTTTTTCCACATAATTTTGCTTTTTGAATTAGGAAAAAATAAGTGCTCTAGAGGTAATAATATTTACTTTAATCAGTGGCTTTAAGAAATGATGAGCATGGTTCAGGTTTTATACAGAGACCTGAATACTGGCTAGACTTACAAATATAACATTTTTCTGGGCAAGCTGCTGTCAGTGACAGGTATTGCATCATCATCCCACTTTGCAGAAAATGGCCTCTATATTTTATGCATTTACAAATTCTCAAATGATATTAACTGGTGTGGGGGGTTTTTACTTATTGGTTGCCAATGCATAAAATGCAGGACCAGCTCCTCTTGTTATTGTCTGGCTTCCATTAGCATGGTAATATAAATAACAAATTTCAGGGTGAGTTAAGCCACCTCATTTTGAGGAGGTTCTTTTCTGGTGTGAAACTTTCATCTTCCTTAAGAATTTGGATATTCCAGCACATGAGGGGAGTATGGTGGGAAGAGTGCCTCTTACTTAGCATGATGACTCCATCAGCTTTCAGTGGACTATCTTCAACATCCAGGTCCAAAGTTAAATCCTGATTTATTAGCATACCAGGCTATCTGTGGCTCTCCTTGGAAGCAGGAAGGTCCTTCAATGGTTCTTGTGTTTCTTGTTTGCAAGAACAGAGATCTGGTGCTCAGGGATGGAAAGCCAGACAAAATTGCAGAATCCAAAGGGGAGATAAAAACCACCGACTGCAGACATAGGACTTTAAATCCATGTGAGCAGTCAATAACAAAAACCACAAACCACAGACTTGGGAATTCAACAATTCTCCTCGAGCTCAATTCACTCTCAAGGCTGAATTATTCAGTACACTCCTTTTTTTTCTCCCAGTAGAGCTTGCAAAAGCTGTCAAGGAAGAGATTGTCAAATTAGAAGGCAAATCAGAAGAGATGTGTTTTCCTCCCTCTTTCTCAAGTTTTAAGGAAGCTTTCTTAAGGTAGATTAAAATTGCATGTGACAAGCTACAGCACACAGAGCACTCTCTATTAACAATGTGAATGGTATAAAGATCAAGAAAATAATGGTAATCTTTTATAAAGAGGCCATGGAAGTGGTCCAACATATCAAAGAACTTGTGCTCATGTTAAGCTGTTTACAGTCTCCTGGGCAGTATCTCCTACTTTGAGCTTGCAACCTCTCCTTAGGCAGTAAAGTTCTGTCCAATGGCAACGTGGGGAAAACTGAACAAGAGACAAACGAAACAAAAAATCCCACTGATGAGCTGCAGTCTTGGTTTTGCTCAAAACCTTCATTCAGATAACTCATTCATTATCCACACCCCTTTGGCTTGCTCTGTAGTTGAGTCCCAGTTGTATCAGGACTGGCTGTCAGATGTACACTTCTAAACCTCTGGTACAGCACAGCTTCTAGTGACACTTGATGGCATCTCAGAGCTTTGACACACTTTCCCTCTGCTCAGCACAGGAGAGACTCTTTGCTTTTCCTTCAGGACCTGCTGTGAGGAAGCTCCCTACCATCACTCAGAAAACCCCAAAATGACATTTTACTCATTCTGACATGGGAACAGCTCACAGGCTTCCTGCAGAGGAAAGTACAAAGATCAGGACTATCCTAGCATTTAACACTGGTTTTATGCATTATGTTTTTAAAATCTGAACAGATGTCAACAAATGACATATGAGTTCAAATAAAAAGCCCTAAGATTTTATAAAAACAATAATAAAAATACACTACTATTCTTTCATCAGAGTATGTAATTCTGATCTCAAAATCTTCAAATGACTCCACTATACTCAAGGACAGCTTTTTTTTTCCAAAGTGATGACACCACCTTCCCTTTAGTTAACACTAACCTGTTTCCATACGACCTCTAGAAGCCAATGACGAGGGAAAGCCCAAATGGGGACATGTCTGTTTTCTAACTAACCTCCCCTTAAAAGCATTCCTAAAACCTTCTGTGAAGAATAACTAATTCATCTCAAAAATAGCATTGCTCAGAAAAGCATCATCTCAGAAAAGACCCCAGTTGTAGTTACTCAGATTTCCATTTCTTGTATGTTTACCTAAGCATTTTCTACTTTGCAGCAGCAGCAGCAGAAGATATATCCATTAAGAACAAAAGGGTAACTGTGTATAAGAGGGAGAGTGAGGCAGAAGGTCTGGCACAGTCAGTAACAGAAAGATTTTTGATAGATGTATCAATCCTTGAGCCTACAATGGCATTTCCCTTCTCCAGCCTGGACTACAGGTGACTGCCTTTGGTGAAATGGCTTCCTTTAACCACAGCAATGTTCTTGTTTTCAGTCATTTTGTCCTCGTATTTAACTACAGATTCACAAAATTTGATTTCTTGGGGTGAAAAAAAATCTTGTTTGTTGTGTTCCATCAGTGACTTAGTTGCTCCCTGTGTTTCCTTGATTTCCTGAAATACCCCTGGCCTCCCTTCCTCCTTTTTTTTTTAAGAAAAAGTACTCTCATGATGAGCTGTGCCCAAAGGGGCAAATATAAGTCAAGCTATTATAAATACTCAACACAAATACTTGGTAAGTTCTGGTTGCAGCATAACCATAACAAAAATTCTATGCAAGCTGCTTTACTTGCTTCCAAAAATGTATTTGTTTCGTGAATGCCTCAGCTTTGAAGGTGACTTCATTGCCAGCAATCCTTGTGTTGCTGCCAGAACACTGGGGAAAAGCTTTATTCCAAGAAAAGAAAGACAAACATGTCAATTGATGATGACAGAACTGTTGTAGGTCAAACATTTAAACTTATTCTGACTCTGTGTGTAGCAGGCTTGGGGATTTTTTTTCTAACTTCTGAGTACACTGTATTGTGTGAGGCCAGCTCTGAGCTAAACAGAAAAAAAAAAATAGACTTACTGTCATCAGTACAGATTGTAACTCTCAGGATAAGGTTAATAAGAGCATCCCACTGCATCATTCAACAACCTTCTAGGACCAAAGTTAATTAGTGCAACATTTATTAGGGATCTCAAAGGTAACATGGTCCCCTTGACTGGGGAAATCTGCAGCTGACACAGGAGTAAACCAGGAGCGCCTGCAAGAAGACAAACATGCAATCAATGATAACAAAATGGCAGATATAACCTGGTTCTCACAGGCAAGATCAGGAAAGAAATGTTGCACTTGCTTTGAGACACAGCTGATTACATTTACTGCTATCTCCAGAGACATGGGCATTTGCTCACACAGTGCACTTAGAGCTCAGAGCTTTGGAGAATAGATGCCTTTGTTTGCAAGCCGTGATGTCCAAATAGTTTCTCTCTTCCACCAGACCGAAAAATTTCCACCTCCAAGCACCTGTATTACAAACATCTCAGCACCTTCAAATTGCTGTCATTTAAAAAAAAAAAAAAAATGAAGCAAGATTTTAGTTATAGAAGAAGGATAAAGCAATTACCGCTTCATCACCAGGCTGTCCAGGGCTCACTCTGCAGCAAGCCCTAATCCCAAGCTAGCAATGAGCTTGTGGTCCCACAGGATAGAAACCACACTCTGGTAAATGCATTAATATCACTTTGCAGTTGGTCTGTCCTAGGCAGAGGTCAAGCTATAGAACAGCACAGTCTTAGTCAGTGCCAAACTACCAAATTATAGCCAAATGATACGTAAAATAGTATGAAAAATTTTAAGCAAATTGTACACAGTAATTCAAAATCTGGTCCCACATGATCACTGGACTTTGTACTTTACAGATAGCTCTGTCAGTGGTCTTTGATAGTTCCTCTGTCCTCCCTCCTCTTGGACATATCACCAGCATTGGCCTGGACCTAATTTTGTGTTACAAATTAGAAAGTTGCCGCCTCTAGAGTTTACATACATATAAATAATTTGATAGCCCTCTTGAACCTGCTTTTGCCTAAAAGACATTCTGGTACCTCTAGCTCTACCAAGTTCTTTAAAATTTGCCCCTTCCTCACTGCAGTAGGTTAAGCAGCAGGACTGCTGAAGCCTGATCCTCAGTTTCAGAGAAAATGAGCTCTGACTGACAGCACCTCTTACGAATTGTCTTTCTCCCTGTGTGCTTGGAGAAACAAACAACATTGGTTTTTCCAGCACCAAGATGAGTATTTGTGCAGCATTTCTTGAGACTAGTAGAGATTCACACGATTAGATGTGGAAACATATACTGATGTCATCGAATCTCTGGCCCTCAAGAATGATTGCAATGGTAACAACTGTAACAGCTACACACTATTTTATGATCTATTATTAATTCTTAACAACGACAAGCCAGCCTGAGTGAGTCACCTGATTACTGGTGGAATTATGCCTGGCTTATCCAACTGTGTTTTACAGATATCATTTTT